>JANJYQ010449068.1:6639-19623 GCA_024605255.1 Rastrelliger kanagurta | reverse complement strand
TATATATATATATATATATATATATATATATATATATATATATATATATATATATATATTAGACTGTCTGTTTAGATAAGGCTCATGATACAAACAATGCAATATGACACTGCATCAAGAACATATCTGGAAAAATGTCTGCATACTTAATAAGGAGGAAAGTTGTTTAATTTTCACATGTATGACACACAAAAGAGTCCACTGCAATAAATTGTCATCTTACAGTACATAACACTCTAGGTATGTATGCTTCAGAGGGAATGAAACAGGATGGGCAACACCCTATAATATACAATTCAACATGGACCTTAAATTAACACTGAAAAAATAGTGTCATAATCCCTTATCATAACTCTTGATTCTTAACTAAAAGGACATCTTTGTGTAGGAATCTCTATCACTGATTCTGTGGCCCTGTAATCCAAAAAAAAAGAGTAATGAGGATCAGGTCTGTAGATTTGTTCACTGAATCTATGGACTAATAATTTGTTGACTAGATAAATCATTTGATCTGATAAAAAAGTGAACAAATGACCATCACAGTTTCAAGGTGAAGTCTTTAGGTTGCATGTTTAGTCTGAATAAGAGTTAAAATCTCCAAAATAATCAATTTGTAATTATGTAAAATAGATAAAAGGCGAACATCTCTGACATTTAAGAACCTGAAACAGAAAAGTATTTGGTCAATAAATGACTTGATTGATCTGTGATCACAATTGTTGATTCATCAACTAATTTTAGGATACATCGTCACTGACTTATTAAAGAAAACATTTGTGATTTTTTTTTATTTTATTTTAGTTAACATGTTGGTTTAGTTGTTATCTGTTCAGATTCATAATGCTCAACAATTGCATCAACTAATATTATTACTGTATAGAAAAAACATTGCACTTTAAAGCTTCTTGTGAGTGTGAATCACAAAGTTTGGATAATTAAATTATATTTGTACAACGTATACAATTATTCCTTTCCAACACACGGTGAGGCGGTATCTTCTCATCTTGCCACGCTTATAATTAGTATCATTAGTTTTCATTGCAAAGGCGATCAACTGGTTTTTTTTTTACCACAGGATATATTTTCCCATCAGAACAGTACTAACCTGTCCTCCTGTGTGTGGGGGTGATTGGAGTCTCATGCTATCTAAAGTTTCAGTTCATCAAAACCACACAAGAGTGACAGAATTATGAAAAAGCATCTATCATACAGTAGGGCCTCTGAGCTGGAATCAGTTTTACATGCTGGTCTTCAGAGACTGCACAACACAACTCCTCTAAGTCAAGCTGATCCTGGATTAACAGCACTGATGTATAAACCCATATTTACACTCTGCGGTTCTTCTCTTGAGCCAGCGGTTGGGATTGAAACGTGTAGGTGAGGAAAGGAAAGGAGAGGAGGATGTGAGAACTTCCTCAAACTGTTTGCAGTTTCGCCCTTTTGGACTCGGTGGTCGTCACTGATAGAAAAAGAGAAGCTGCTGTTCTGCATTTGATCTGACAAGAAATGACACAATGTTTACCTGAACTGGCACGATGAAGATGGATATTATATCACAGCATGGATTGAATCATAGTGAAGTATACTTTAATTACTTATATGCTGCATAGAGTGATGTGTGTATAATATCCCACATCAGACATTGTATGATACTGTATCAACCTCTATTTGTGGTAAAAACAGTTTCATTCCACTTGTATTTCTCCATTCAACAAGGCTTCTGCAATGAGCAGAAACAATGCTTTTATTATGAGTCATACAGACATATGAAGCCTTTGTCTGGGACACCCACTGTGTCCGTCAGTGCTGTTTGATCGCAACCTAAAAGAGAGAAGGGGAGAGGTGTTTTCTCTTCCTCTTCCTCTGCTTTGAATGAGAAGCAGACGGAGAAAGGCAAGCTTTTTGAAACTCACAGCAATCATCTCTGGCTTGGTAAAGTGTGTCAGTGACAGTGAGGGAAGGGATTTAATATCTAGTCTTGTATTCTTTCAAAACCACCAGTCATCAAGTGATGGTAGAAAAACACAAACTGCAAGTTCATTGCATAGTTTCATGCATTTAAGCTTTTATTTCTGTATTTATTTTGCAGAATCATATTCAGTTGACCATCACTGCCATGCAGGAAAGACACCGCCAACCCCAAAAATTGAATTAACAAAGTCACAGATAAAAAAGAATCTAAACATTAGACAAAATATAAAAATCACAGTTTGTTTTTTTCACAAATGGACTCAAAGAGTTAAGTAACTCGAGCTTTCCCATATTCATCAAAAGTACATTATTACACCCAACAAAGAAAGTGTTTGGAGTACAATCTCACACAAATGAACAAAACAAGAAAAGAAAATCAAAATTGAACTATTGACACAATTTTTTTTAGAAATTAAGAATGATTGATTTTAATGTTACACATAACCTTTTGTTTAACTCCCACTAAAAGCAAAATTGCATATTTGAATTAACATTGCAAAGTAATTAATTAAAAAACAAAATATATTATGTAAAACTATCCTACCTTGTCACTCATAAACTCACATGAATGTTTTGTCAGATATGTATGTCAATAAAAATGATATGTACAAAGTTTGCTTCACAGCTTTTTATTTCAGTTACTTACAAGTCTTTTTTCGCTCTATAAGTAAATGTGCATGTCCCCTTTGTTGTAATAAGCTATGTTACATCCTTCACAAACATTTTTCCTCCATATCTTTACATGAGTCTTACACACTTTCTCCTTCATATTCTCTCTCC
Organism: Rastrelliger kanagurta; assembly: GCA_024605255.1. Classification (NCBI taxonomy): domain Eukaryota; kingdom Metazoa; phylum Chordata; class Actinopteri; order Scombriformes; family Scombridae; genus Rastrelliger; species Rastrelliger kanagurta. Next base: position 16,872 of record JANJYQ010449068.1, on the reverse strand, counting down.
CTTTTCCTCTCCGTGATTAACATTTTCCAAAACCTGCCTCTTCTTCTCAGTCTTCCTCTTGTTTTTCTCATTCTTCTTTCACATCCTGTCACTTGTTTCAAATCTGCTCTGCTTCCTCTCTCCCAACATCAATGGCTGGCTCACAGAATCTATCCAGCTGCTGCTTGCTTTGTTCAGGTTCTTCTTCTGGCTCTTGATGATGAATTTGATCTTCCAGCTCTGAATCTGAGTCATATGAGTCATATGACTGTCTATGGCTTGTCTCGTGGTGCTCACCTAACTCTAAGTCAGATTCATAGGCTATCTCAGGTGTGTCCTCTGACTCTAAGAGGTGAATCTGGTCACTTGTGTGATCTAATGAGTGTCTTTTGTCTCCTGCTGACTCCCTCTCATATGTCTGGTCATCTAAACTACACTGGTACATCTGTTTCTGCTTCTCCTCCTCTCCTCTCTCCAATAAGTACTGGTCCTCACTTGCCGGCTCGTGTTGGTCCACTTCAGGGCTATACTGGCTCCTTCTGTATAAACTCTCTTCATCCTCCTCCTGACATGAACTTCCAGGGACACTTTCCCCATCAGACTGGGAGAGGTGCAGGCCTGGGGGCTTCTGGGATAAATCAAAAGGCTCCTCTTGGCTGAAGTGAGTGAGGAGGCCCATAGGAGTGGACAGGCAGAATCGCCCCCTCTGCCTGAATACTGAAATAACAAAAATAAGCATTTACATTAAGTGTTTTTTTTTCTTTTTTTGCACCTAACACTGCATATGTCATCTACAAGTATGTGCATCCTTACATCTTTCATCCAGTCCTCTGTCCATGACACCGTGTTTCACCTTCATGTGCCTGGTGAGGTTTCCCTTCAGTGTAAACTTGCTCGGGCAGTAAAGGCATTTGAAGGGTTTGCTGTCTGAGTGGAGGTGCATATGGCCCATTAGGTTATGCATCCTGTTGAACTCCTTCCCACAAAGCTGTAAGACAAAGAGATGTATTTCTATGTAAGTTATCAATAGCTATATAAGAAATTGAATGCATTTAAAATTGTGTAAATTCCACCCAATTTAGCTGCAACCATTAACTTCCTGCCAAGATACAGTATAATCGGCTACACAATCCTCCAAGTGCTACTTATGCTGGCACACTTTTTTGTAAAGATTAAACAAATGACATATAGAAGTCCTTCCATGCCAATACAATATGTTTAGACAGGGCTAGGCCAGCTATTTCTCCCTATTTCCAGTTTTTGTGCTAAGCTAGGTTAACTGTCTAGTTATCTACACAATGTACATCAAATATCGAAAGTAAATTATTTATTATATATTACATTATTGCATCAACATGTTATTTTTATATTGGTGTCTAAGCATGTACTCTGCATTTTAAAAATATTTCTCTTAATCTGCAAAGTAACTGCAAACACAATTATCAGATAAATGTAATACAACTAATCTATTAAGCAGATAATTATTTTCTTAATTGTTGCAGCTACAATGTAGTGGTGTAAAAAAAACAAACTACGAATCTCCCCCCTGGAATGAGCTGAAGTTGGTACTCAACTCAAGTTCAAGTAAATGTACTAAGTTACTAACACCCCTGGCTGTTTGGGGATACAGAAACAATAGGTCATCATCACCCATCTCTTTATTTTTCTTTCTCTGCCAAATGTCTTTTGTTAGGCCACTAATTTTACCAGAATGCTGATTGTATCCGAACACATAATCATGAATGAATGTGCAGGAATTCACATTTAGATACACCCGACCTCCCTCCCACTATCCTTGTTTTCCTCTTTTCCTCTCTGTCTTCCTCCCTCTCTCTCCCTCTCACCGACAAGAAAAACAGAAAGAGAAAGACAGAGAGAGAGAGGAAGCAACATCTAGACAAGGCCAGGAGGAGAACAGGGAAGGGCAACTCCTGCGCTGTCCTTCCTCTGCATTCTTTTTTATTAGGGTGGTCCTTTCCTTCAGGAGGAGAGAGGGACTGTAAACTGTCCAAGAGGACCGTGAGAAAACAGGAAGCTCCCTCCAGCAGCAGAGAAAGCGAGATGAAATCTATTTGCGGGCCTTGTTCTCCGGGGAGGCTGGGGGCCATTGTTAGAGAGGCAGTTTGTGCGGCGATATCCTTCCTATGAACAAGGAGGCTTCCACTGCCAAAACCCTCTCTGCTATCTGGTCATCGTCTTAGTCCTTCTTCTAACCACCAAGGTCAAAACAGACACTCCAGAAAAGCGGGGAAATCCTTTTATAGCAGCTACCACTAAATTGCGCAGGTTCGGTTCCTGGATATGATTATCACTTCATAAGCCTTGCTTAAATTAGTGTACTATAAAGGGAAGGTCTGAAGCACTGAGGATGCTTTCATCCAAACATGTTACAGTACAATGACTGAACATTAAAGGAGTAGCTTGATATTTTGGAAACCACACTCACTGTCTTTGGTGCCAAGAGGTAGATGGGAAGATTGATACTGTCTACATGCTAAATATGAAACTACAGTCACCAGTTTACTCAGCTTATCATAAAGACTGGAAATATGGGAAAACAGTGAGCCTGACTATGTCCAAAAGCTACAAAATTTGACACATAGTCTAACTGTAAACCTGATATAGTTTGCTAATTAGAGATCTTCTGGGACACTAGTAGACATATGTTATCTTAGGACAGAGCTAAGCTAGCTGTCCCCCCCCCCCTATTTTCATTTTTTATGCTAAACTAAACTAAATGACTCCTGGCAGAAAGAGGTGTTCTTCGCATCTACCTCTCAATGAGAAATAGGCATATTTCATAAACGCTGGCCTATTCATTTAACATGTGAGTTTAAAGGCCAAACACAACATAAAGAGCCACGTCTGACATTTTACATATGACCAACCTTGCATTTATAAGGCTTGATGTCAGAGTGGACGATCATGTGAGCCTTGAGAGTCTGCTTTTGGACGAAGCTCTTGAAACACATGTGGCACTGATATGCTCGTATGTTGGTGTGGATGAGGACATGGCGTTTCATGTTGGCCAACAGCGTGAACTCGCGACCACAGATGCGACACTTGTGCTCCTTCACCCCCTGAAGAACGAGAGAATGTGAGAGTGACGCTGTGAGAAATGTGGTCAAGAGACGAGTCTGTCTGATAAGATAGATTATACCTTGTTTAACCTCTTAAATACTACTGTATTGTGGATATCCTACAGTTTCCAAAGGTGCAACTTATTTCAATATGAATTTGGGGGAAATGATACTATACAGAACATACAGAACATTTAAATTTCAGTGTTAAAGGACGTTTAAAACATGCCTGTCTAAAAATCATGTAACTTCAGTGGAAAGTTGGCACAAGCTCATGCAATTATATGTATATAGTGCAGAATAAGATGGTTCCTAACTTATAGGTACTTCAGGGGAAATAAAAGGGGATAACTGCATGATAAGGGGTTAGAAATTGCCTCAGGAGTCCGAGTCGAAGGGGAAATTGCTTTGAGACAGCCGCCAAAACAATCTGTTCAGTAAGTGTCCAAACTCTTTCACCTGCCCTCACTATCCAAAATCTATATAAGGAATAATGGAAATAATGATAATTCTGTTGGAAGTCAAAAACACACCATTTTTCTTCCAACCACTGACAAAAAATGCTGAATCTTTTCTCTTCATCCTCCTAATTAAACCTACTTTGTGGGTGAGTGTGTGCTGTTTCAGGTGGTGTGACTGAATGAATTCCATCCCACACTCGCTGCAGATGTACGGTCTGATGTCTTTGTGTTTCATCATGTGGTTCTGAAGCTGACTCGGGTACTGGAAAGTCTTCTGGCACTCTGCACACCTACATGAACAACAGGCGTTACTTCTTTATGAATCCAAAAAGAGAACTGAAATGTTAAATGTTAAAGTAGTTCAACATTTTGCTTGCATTCCTGTAAAGAGTTAGCTGAGAAGATTGCTCCCACTTTTAAGTTAACAGTAGTGTCTATTTTCTCAGCTAACTCAAAAACGGTAGTTTCCAGAATGCTGAACTTTTGCTTTAACAAGACAATCATTACAATGTTTTTCTGCTTACCTGTACAGGGTGGGCCCACGATGGGCAGTCAGGTGCCTCTTCAACTGGGCCAGTGTGGGGAAATCAAGACCACACTCAACGCATACGTTTTCTTGGCCTTTCTCATGCTTTAACTCATGGGCACGAAGCTCACTGGGGTAAGCGAAGCCTCGGCCACACACGCTGCAGCTAGTTGAGCAGAGGAAGTATTTTTGCATGAGTGAAATTAAGAAAAAAGAGAACATTTGTCAGTAAAAGGAAAAACAAGCTACAGAACATTTACCTGTATGGCTTCACGTCACTGTGCTGCATCATGTGTCTCTTCAAGTGGCTGGTTTGGGTAAAGGCTTTGTGGCACACCTGACACTTGTGAGGACGCATGCCCTGATGGGTGAGTAGGTGTGTGTGCAAGTGGCTCAGCTGCTTAAACAGCTTCCCACACAGGTGGCACCCATGTGGCTTGATGCCGCTGTGCCCCAGGATGTGTGTGACCAGGTTGTACTTTGAGGTGTAGGACTTCTCACACATACGACACTTCCATCGTTTCTGGTCGCCACCCACATCCACATAGTAGCTGTCATCAACATGGACATTAAGGCCAAGCTTTTCAGCACTGGTCATTCCACCTCGAGGAGGTCCGTCTCGGCTCCGGTGACCAGGTCGGATGTCTTCTTTGGGGTAGAAAGGTCCAGGGGAGAGGTGCATGACAGACCCAGGCATAAAGAAGGGGTATGGTAGGAGGCCATGGTGGAGAGGGGGGAAGTACGGAGGGTGGAGGAGGAGTGGAGAAGGAGGCCAAACAGGAGAAGGACTGAGAGACTCTTGTTTCACCTGCACAGGTAGATTCAGACCGGGTGATCTGTGATGCAGCTGCAGTCTGTTTAGTTCAATCATGCCAGGGATGGCCTTCGGAGATGGGGAGGGAATGGGGCGTGATGGGAGGGAGAAGGGAATATGGGAGAGGTCCACGGTTTTCTTTCTGCTACTTTCCTCCTCTTCTTCTGCTCCCCTGTCTGGAGATTCACATCCCTTTGCATCCACTTTGAAAGGAGTTCTTTTGCGCTTTTGGGATCCTTCCTTTTGCATATAACTCGGGCCAAGCATGGGAAAGAAAGCAGGTGGGCCTAATGTGCTATAGGTGTCTCTGGTGGGTGATATGCTGGGGTATCTGGCAGGGGAGAATTTTGGGGGCTTAATATAAAGCGGAGGTGGGCTTAAGTAGAAACTGTGTTGCGGCGGTTGCCTTAGCTCATCTCTGACAGGACTTCTTGCTGGGGAAAAATTTACTGTGTCTCTTTCCATCTTCTTTCTGTAGAAAAACAGACAGAAGAAGTGGTTGAAATGATGTTATTTCAAATGTCATTTGTAGAGAAAATTTGACAAAAGAAAATCCAATGACTCTGTCTGGTGTCTTTTTACGCCACGAAACTGTCTGAAGGTTTCTCTGGAAAGAATGTCAGTGGACAAACGCACACGATGTGCATCGACACCCACTCCTTTCAGTGTTCAACCTGAAACCTTTCACTTCTTCCTTTCTCACAGATCTCCTCCTCTCCTGAAATTAGGAAGTTATCTGTGAAATGTTCACTCTACCTCCTGCACACTTTTCGCTTCTCCATCTCTTTTTCTCTGCTCTGTTCATCTTTTTTTGTTGCATTGATAGCCAGGAAGAACTTCCTCTTTCCTCCTCGGCTGATAGTACTACGTGCTGTTTAAGTCCATATCTGCATATGCAGCCTATATGGTTCAACTGAATAACTGATAAATAAGAAGCTGTAATGTTAAGATGGTACAGAGCTATTACAAACACTTCCAGTTCTATATGCATACTTTAGTCTAGATGGTGGTCATGGATTAAAAGATGGTGATAAACAGAGAGGAACTGTCCTACTTCTGCATGACATTCAAATAGTGCTTAAAATTGTACTTATCTATTCTATTCCTGTAAATAGTTCAGCACTTATCACTGAGCAACTGATGATCCATATCAATCCACTGTAGCATGACCACAAGTTCTACTTTTTCTGTTATTTGGATCCCTGTTGCTTGCAGCTGCATCAACTATTCTTCCTGGTGTTCATTAAAAATGGCATTATGCTTCACATGAACACACATATTATTATGTAAAGTCAAACAAATTAGGGGCTATTTTCATTAATTAAAGAATCTGTGGATTAGTGTCTCTATTAACTGATAGGTCATTTGAAATTTCAGAACACTATGAAAAATATGACAAGGCTGTTGTTAACTGTCTTTTGTCTAATCAATGGCCTGAAACATGAATCTGGAGATATGCAGATTATTATCACATAAAAACGAAAGCATCAAATTCTCACAATGTTAAAGCTGGAACTGGAGAATATCTCGTATTTTTGCTTGAAAAATGACAAGATTAACCAATTGTCAAAATAGTTGTTGGGAGTTTGACTTGATTTATCAACAAATAATTTATGTCATAAACATGCAGACAAGAAATATTACTGAATCAAGTCATGCTCAAAAGATGAAAACAGTATGCTGAGGATGATAAAAGTTAAGGAGGATGAGATGAAGATGACTTCAGTTAAAACCAGAGACTATAGATAAAAGTCACAAATTCATATGTTTACCTTTTTTTCTGGCAAAAAGAAAATTCCCAAGCAGTAAAACACTTTCTAACAACAGCCAATATTTGTCCATATAAATAAAATATTAAAACAGACGATAAAATGATGCAAGTGTTTCTTTGCACATTAGTGATCTGCATAAAACATAATCTGCAAAGACAATAGTATGGACACATTTCATGCCATGAAGTATATATTAAGATTTGCCTGTTACACTCAACATTTTATAACAACTTCAACTGCATTTTTAGCATTTCCTTTACAGTGTGCTTTGAATGTTCTCTTTGATTTTTCTTCTTCTATTATCTTCTTCACCTCTTCCATGATTTATGAGGAAGGTGCACTGTGCAAAGACCCCAGCCTATACTTTGCCACACCATGCATTCCAAACAAGCCATTAAAACCGAAGCCCCTCCTTACCCATATGCCAGTCAGTGCCATGTAAGTGTGCATTTGTGTGAGTCTGTAGCCAAGTCTGTGTGTTGAACTTACCAGCTGAGTGTAGCAGAGTGTGTTTTCTGTGATGCTGTTGCTCTATGCTGGCTGAAATGCTGCTGCAGCTGCTGCTGTTGTACCTGTACCTGCCTTCTCTCCCTCCTGCCCGCAGTGCAACTCTCCTGACAATGAGCCGCCCGTCCACGGATAGCATTTGAAGTGACTTAAGAAAGAGAACAGGAACAATCACTTTGTTCTCATTTTTCAGATGAGTACCTTCGGAGAGAAGGAAGGAAGGGAGGGGAGAGGAAGTCAACAAGCCTAGTGCCTTCCTGCAGAAAAATAAGGAAACACTAGATAGACATCTCCATTTCTCTATGAAATAGGGATTTGCACAGCTTTTGGAGGAGTGCAGGGAAGCAAGATTTGATGTTTCACATGAAAACAATGCTGTTTGAATGTTTAACAGCTGTGAACCAACGTGCAATGATGGAAGATGATTTCACCCTGTGAAAACCATTCATCTCTTTCTCTTTATCCAGAATCTGCAAGAAATACATGTTCAGAATGATCAGTTTTAAATTTGAATGATTAAAACTCATACATTTTTAGGCAGTGTTCTATCAGATATTCATACATAGTGTTTATTTACTATTGAAATAACATACATATGTTTTATGTTTAATATAATGGATTCCAATAGGAAAGCCACAGCAAACACTCATTCTGTGAAATGTTTAATGTTCAGCTTTTGTGAAAGGAAAAGAAAAGCTTTATTTCTCTTCCTTCTACATGGTCAGTTGCTCTGTTTTTGATTTTGTCATATTGGATTGTACAATATTATTTTTAAAAAAAAATGCCCCTGTTATTCTGTACACCTTTTGCATGAGCATGACAGATGAAAACAATCATAGAAAAAAATAATGGATAAACTGATGAAATGTGTCAACCCAGCCACTAGGAGGCAAGAGTGGCCCACAATGGAAAGGATGTTTGTCACACTCCAGTTTCCAGCACGTTATGACAACAGTTTGTCAAATTTATCTTCACAGACTGACAGAAGTTATGTTCTGTAATCTGTCCCTGAGTGACAAACACAAACAAACTAATGTCAATCAACATCTCAATATCTTGCACTGCCCTATTGGCTCTGAAGTTAGAACACAGACGTTAACAACTATGTTTTTAATTGGGATGAGGTGGCAGTTAGTAGATCAGAGGGAGCTGCAATAATTGAGCTCATATCATTGAAAGAGTGAAACTGTCTTCTGTGGGTTGTGGCCGATCGTTAGCTGTGTTAATTAGCTCATGAGACCAATTAACCTAAGACCTAGACAATGTGGGCTTCAATTCCTGTGAGAAATTAAAGATTTTATAAATAAAATGGGGGTAATCAGTAAGTGTGTGTGTCGGTGAGTTGTCATCATCTTTGAATTTGTGTACAAACATCCTCTATCTGAATAGAGCGATGCTGATCCATCATAGTGGCTCAGTAGGCCAAGTTTCAGAGTTGGGCTTCTTCTCATGACCTTTAAAGCTTTCTATCTCTAACTTTCTCACATCTTAGCTGGAAGAGATCAGTCTGCTACCATAATCACCGTTCTTTTAGCCTGAAGTGGTATGATACAACTGATATACATTTTTGCACATAAAAATGAAAACTACAATTTGAAAAAATATTACAATTCAAAAATGTTCTTCCTTTGAATGAAATTCATTAAAATCATGATGGCTCATATGTTGTAACACTGATTCACACTATGGCATACTTATGAAAGTTTGTGCTGGTCAAAAGAATGTGTAAAACCTTTTATACATGCTCTCTGTCTTCTGAAAATTTAATTAAGGACTAATCACCCATTTATTAATGACTGATGAGGTATTTAAGAGTAAAAAATAGGACTGTGGTTCAAAAATTTGGTACAGAGACTAATTATGAGGCAATACTGTGAAGGGTCAGAATATCTCCTTTTTTTAAATTAAGTGATGTGAAAGTTGTGCTTCCTTCACGTCCATTCATGCTATGACTAATTTCAAGATTAAATAATGTTCCCACCCTCTTCTTGACCTCTCCTGACTTTCTGCCATCTCCAACATGCATGGTCACGTACCACAAGCCCTTCCATAATCATTTTCAATGGTGTGAAGCAAACCGGGCCACACAGCTGCACAGCCCTTTGACCTGCACTGCCCAGTGGTCAGTCTCATCACTGAAGGTGACAGTAACTATGACAAACTCATTAAAGATCTCTAAGTGGCTTTTGGGTTTCTGTGTCACTCTCAAAAGAAGCCTAGAAAGTATATAAGATGAGTCAGTGACACCATGCAACAACAGAGAACTGGTCAAGCATCTAGGAGCATCTGAAACACTTGAATTCTTCTGTTCATCAAGCGATTAATCAACAAGTGAGTACATTTTTTGCTTTGTGGATATCTGTCTGGCTTATTCTGTAATTCTTAATAGCTCTCCCTGCCTTCCTTCCTTCTTTCTTTCTCTCTCTCAGCAGAAATGACTGGAGCTGCTGTGTCTGTGTGCCTACTTTTTCTGCTATCCGTATGTTCAGCGTGCTACATTTCTAACTGTCCCATCGGTGGAAAGAGGTCCATCATGGATGCTCCATTGCGCAAGGTGACCTGCCTTTACCAGTATTTAACTTTTGTATTCCTTGGTGAGGTGTTATGCTCAGATAAGTAGCAGCAGCAAAATGGAAAATGCTCATTTCTTGATTTTTTTGTCCTTAGGAGTTGTACATAAAAGACTAAAGTTAGGACTGTAAGAGTCTAAGGATTAAAGAGTGTTGTACAGATTGTAAAACTCTGGGTAAATTTGTGTGATTATTTGAATAAATTGACTTGACAGGCAGCGAAACATTTTTATGCGCATACAGGAAAGGAGGAAATACATAGATCATAAATATATCCTTTTGTAGTTACTTTGTGTTTAATTGCAGTGCTATCATAATCTAAATAACACCAACAATAATCATTGCTCTCCACCAGTGCATGTCCTGTGGCCCCGGGGATAGGGGTCGCTGCTTTGGACCTAGTATCTGCTGTGGGGAGGGACTTGGTTGCCTGCTGGGTTCCCCAGAAACAGCTCACTGTGTGGAGGAGAACTACCTGCTCACTCCCTGTCAGGCAGGAGGGCGTCCCTGTGGATCTGAGGGTG
>JANJYQ010448790.1:0-13881 GCA_024605255.1 Rastrelliger kanagurta | reverse complement strand
TTTCCCTAGTAACCAAGACTTTGTATTGAGTATGAGAGGGCTGCTGAGGGTCATCAGTTTTGCTCGTTCCTCAGTTAATCTAACAAAAAGTCAGACACAGCTCCCTGACACATATAACTCGGGTAACCAAACCAATTTCAATGTTTCTTTTTGATTTGAAATGATGAAGAGAAGATTTTCTGACTTAAATAGGGGAAATGAAACTTTTGTCCAGAACATGCCGCATGGATATGACAGGATGATATGGACTAGCCTGACATTGCTGCCTTCCCCTATTTAATGAGCATGATGAAAGAACAAACTGAGATTACAAAAGCTGAAAGGACGAATGTGTCATCCTCCTTTTCCCTTGTTTTTCCCTAGTGATGGGCTTTTTTCTGTTCAAAAGCCTCTGCCTTTAAAATCAAACAAAGAAGCTACTGTGCATCCACTAAGTGCTTGTGAGCTTAAATAAGTCCAGTGTCTGAGCTGTGATAAATTCCTCCCAAACACACTGCACTCTAGTGTGGGACTGTTTAATTGGCAAAAATGGAAACATATAAATCCATGTTGAATTTTAATATGCTGTCCTTGTTTTGTATTTTTACTTGGCTGTATTTGATAAACGTTTTAAACATGTGCTGCAGAAGCCTTAATGATCCGTTTCCTGCACCATGCTGTCTTTATTCTCTCAGCCCCTCCACTGTCTCGGGATTAACTTATCTCTCCTCCAGGCAGTACTCGGAAGCTAAATTCTGCATCCTTAACACTTTTTTCCTGTTTCCTCACAGAGGAAATCCAAAAGCTAAACCTATGCAGTAATATGTACATAGTACAGTGACGTAAACTGGGTTATACTCCAAGGTAAAAAGGCAGGTCATCCATTAACCGCAGGGTTGGTTATTCGATCTTCATGTCAAAGTGGTCTGGAGCAAGACACTGAATCCGTATTGCTGTGACCACAATGATGCAATGTGCCTTGACTAGTGTGTGCATTGGTGTGTGGGTGTGCATGTGTAAATGAAATGCAATGTATCGTACAAAAGTTGAAAAGTGATGTATATGTACAGTCCATGTTGCTAAATTTGCATTTGTGCCAGTTTTCCAATTATTTCCAGAATAAGAAAATCAAGAAATGGGTGATTTAAACTTGCTTGAACTGTGTAAATCATCACCATGAGCATCAAGTCTACGATACCTGTGTATCCTTGACCTGGTAGCATCAGCTGGAGTCTGTCTCAGTTACCTGTTAATTCTCATATAAAACTGGTATAAAATTACTTCTTAGTAAGATGTTCCCTAAAAACGCAATTGCTTTTCTTATTATGCTTTTTGATTTCAGACCATGTTTTTATCACAGCATGCGCCAGATGCATATTATGCCTCTTTAGGTTAAGCTGCCAGACTAACTAACCTTCTGCTGGCATTGTATCTTTGTAATAAGCATCAATCATCTTTAAAATAGCACACAGTGCAAGTGCAGAAAGCACGCTGTAAAGCACCGAATATGAAGCAACAGCAAATCCAATCATCTGTAATACAAGATTAGCCCTTACTGAAGTACCCACCATATACAAAGAGTACATATTCAGCACTGCTGGTCCCCAGGTGGTTGCTGGCCTCGCAGCGGTATGTGCCATTGTCTGTTTTATTTAGTGTGGTGATAGTTAGTTCTCTGCCCTCCACAATCATACGCTCAATGTCTGGGAGCTCTCCTCCATCTTTAGACCAGAATATTGGTTCAGGTCTAGAGAAGAAAACATAGACAATGCTGTTGTTAATAATAATAACTAAAAAATTCTATTCTGTAATAAAGAGGAATCACATTTCAAGTTTGATTTCTTCATATTGTGGTGGCAGTAACTGACACCACAACTGAAGTAAATAAAGCCAAACTTACATTGGGTTGCCTATTGAAACACACTCCAGTTTGAAGTATTGCCCTTCCTGTGGAATAATCATTGAATGTTTCATCTGCACATAGGGAGCATCTGCAAAGAAAAGACAAAAAAAATCCCAAACTATGACATCACTGTAGGTTTTAACTTAAATATAGACAAAGTGCAACAATAGTTAGCATTTTACCTATTGGGCAGCTCTTAGCTCTAGCCCATATCCCTGTTCTGCTTTGGTACTAATCCCTTACCTGCAAACTAATCCGGCACTAATCCTGAGCCTATGCAAAGCTAAACCTGCAGATATAAATGTAATCTCAATTCTAGTATTTCTTCTCAATGCTAATCTTAAACCTAATCCAGCTCTGCAGGGTGTGTATGACTGCACTCACAGTGGACCTCCAGGACCTCAGTTGTCATGTAGGGGTTGGACAGAGACACATGCTCCACACTGCAGGTATAGGCAACTCCGTCATCATGTCTGTCCACATTGAAGTGGAGTGTACTCCTCACTGTGAATGATTTTCCTGTGGCATTCACCTCCTTAGTGCCTGCAGAGAGTCAGAAAATGAACAAGGGTAAAATTTGAATAAATAATGTTATTGGGGAACAGTTCTGGTTTTTGTGCGAAAAGTTTGTACAAAAAATAATTTTGAAAAGGAACCTGAGAAAAACAGAAAGCAGATAGCATTATAACTAAAATGTGAGAAACATGCATTTTATTTCAAGTTGTTTTCTGGCATAGACAGCTGCAGTGTTGTTGTTTTTCTCTGCATCTCCTTTGAGGGAGAGAATCCTTGGCCTTTGAAAGTCAAGTCAAAGTAGAGTGAATACGGAGGGGAGAGCAGTGAGCGTTGACTCGGTTGGTTGGGTGTGTTTGCTCCTTCAGGACCATCTCTCAAACATCCCAGTCAACACAAACAGGCGCACATTCCCCCAGCAGTGTGGAGAGGATTTCCATAGTTGTAGTCACACCGATCCTTTCTGTTCACTCCTTTGTCTTAGTTTCATGCCCAAACATCCACTCTTTACACAGCTACAGATCCTGATTGGTCTTTCTATTCTCCACAGCTCTGGCATTTTGTCTTCATTTAAAGACATTTCTTAACTGAAAGCACTTCTTTGTAGTTTTGCATCTTCTCCTGTCAACATCTTGTGTGGTAATGTCACTTTGTTTTGACACAATTTCACAAGGCTATTGCACTTCATCAAAGCAAAAAGGACAAAGGCATTTTCCTGACAATGGCCGCATAAGGACATTTCACTCAAGACCTTTCATTACAACCTCTGCCCTAACCTCTTCTGGGCTTTCCGCCATCCAATGCAGTCTTGAGCAAATCTATACCTGTGTATGTACTCCGTCTACTCCTTCACTCACAAATACACTCACAGTCACACATGCCCAGCTGCATTCCCAGTCTATTAAATCCTGAAAGCCCATCACAATGACACCTAGATCATCCATATCATCATAATTTTTGGGCAGATCTGTTTGATTTGTTCCACTACATGGATTATCTTTGATTTTGCCATGTGCCAGGGGATTAATATTTTATTTGACCTTACAGCAGAAGCACTATTACCACTATGACTGCCATAACTATAATACTTTCTATACTATACTATACTATACTTCATGATGGAGGAATGTTTTTGTTTGCATGTGTTACGTCAATCATGTCCATAGTTTGGGTTAAAATGGTTAGATTTAGGCACAAAAACCACTTTGTTAAATTTAGGGAAAGATCATGGTCATATAATTATGAGAGAGGGAGGAAGAAAGGATCACCATTTTACTCTAACCTCACTGATCTACAGGACAGTCAAATGCATTGCATTCTGCCCTTAAGTTCAAAGTAGCAAAGAGGAAGAGCCTCTGTGGTGCCAAACACAAATCTCTGCAGCTTTTCCTCTCATTCTTCAAGTTGCCTGCAGCATCACAGCTACCACAGAGAAGCTGTCAGTCTGTTTCAAGGTGGCTTCTAGCATCGCCAGAGAGCAAGCAGAGACAGCTTTCGTAAGAATGTGAATGTGCCCAGGTGCACCTGCTTTGAACCAAAACCCATAAGAGCCAAAGCAGATCTAAATTCAGGCAACTGAGGGCGCTCCTGTGCTCCTCTCCTCTAACCACCTCTGTGTCTATTTTAGCAAGTAGGAACTTCTTAAGCTAGATCTGATTTTATCATAAAATTAAGAGCAGGCATATAATAGTTTCATAAGTGTAATATTAGGGTATGGTTTAGGCGACTTAAATGGCTTCCTTTCAGATTAATTATTGTTTAATAAGTTTCAGTGGGTCAAGCTGTCATCAGCCTTGAAGGAATTAGTACATAATAATTAGAGTCTTTGTTTATTTTATGAAGTCATCAGAGGCATTCTCCAATAGTAGCATGTTCATTTTTTAGACTTGCAAGAACTTCATGCTGTGCCTCTTTTAACACCACAATCTCTTGCACAGCACAGTTTGAAACCTGCTGATCAATTACAGCCTAAATGGTTAGAGAAGTTTCCTTCTTTCTCTTTATTCTTTGACCTAATTTGCAAATAATTTGCTTGTTGAAAGCTCTTTAAGTATAAGTTCATATTCATGAGAAACATGTTTTTGCTTCATTTAGCAGTTTTCAGGGTCTCTAATTTTGCATTAGACTGTCTTTATCCTTGATGAGCATTCTTGGGCATTTTGTATTTTGATGTTTGGTTGTTTGAGGGGACAGAGGGATGAGGAATAAGCTAATAACTGCTCTGCTGGTAAATCCATGATTGGGTTAATATGGGAAATGGCAGCCCTAGTTTACCCTCTACCAGTCAGAATAAAATGTGGTTATTGGTAGCAAAATTCTTAAAGAAGACTAGAGTAGGCTAGGAGAACTGCTAAATGAAGGTAAGTTTATAAATTGTCATCATAAAATGTCAAATATTCTACTTTTTGGGGAGCAATATTTGCCCTACTGCTATGGGCTCTAAGTAAATTTTCAGTTTCACAGACAGTTGTATTTACATTGAGTAAATATTGAGTATAACTTGCTCTGATTATAATAATTAGCAGCACAAGAGCACCACAGGGAACTGTACTCTCACCTTTTTTCTTTACCATGAATAACTCAGACTTTCAATACAACTTGGAGACTTGTGTCAGTGGTGAAGAGACTGAGCACATGGAGCTGGTGGACTGCTTCCTCTCAAATATGAGACGAAGGTGATGGCTGTTGATTTCAGGAAGACAAGGATTAACCTTCTTCCAGTGATTGGGTCAAATCTGATGACTTAAGTTTTTTGTGTTATGTATAAAAGCAGTTTAGACTGGTCAATTTAAATAATAGGGGAGCAATGAACATTTGATAAAGGCTAAGCTAAACACTATGAGAGAAGAGGTAGAGTGAAGCGCTACAGTCACCTGAGCCTTCACCCTGACAACATTTACTGAAATGTAATACTGAGTCTGTTTACAGGAAAAGACAGAACAGACTCTGCTTCTTGAGTAAGCTTAGGTCCTTCAATATGTGCAGCAAGATGTTGCATATCTTCTACCAGTCTGTTGTGGCAAGTACAGTTTTCTTTAAAGCCATCTGTTGGGGCAGCTGCATCAGAGCCATGGACTCTAAGAAACTGAACCAACTGTCTAAGAAGGCAGGCTCTGTGTTTGACACTGCCCTGCAGCAGCAAGAGTCAGTTGTAAAGAGATTCTCTCCACAGCCATCATTGTGCAGAGAGAAGTCTGAGAGAAGGATGTTGCTAACAATGGCGTCACCTGGCCTGGGCATTCAGTGCTGTAGCCCCAAATATTTTTTGGCTTATTGCAGAGGAGGGATAGGGAATATAATATCACTGCATACTGATTAACCAGTATCACACTTAGGGTTGGGCATTGGATAGGTTTTATCCGAAACGCCAAGAGCTGAGCCACCACATGAACAAAGTAAACAAGTAATGTAAATGTCTGTATGACTTCCAAGTTATAATAATATTTAAGCAGATGATTAATTACAGCTAGTAGGTAACGTTACTTATTAGCTGTGTCATGCTAGATAAAGACAAATCAATAGTTAAGTGTGTTACTTTTTCTGTGTTATCCTGGGATCCGTTTCACAAAGCATCATCAAATGCTGAGCCTAACCCTGAGCTCTGAGTTGATCTAATCTGAGATAGGAACAGCTGATTTCAGTTAGTTAATTCAACTTGGAGGTGTTACACCCTGAGTTAAAAAGCCAACATTAATGGATTCCGATTCAACGAGTCACCAAGGCAATGGGAAGGATGAGGTGTTACACCACACTGGAACGAGAGATTTTAATGCGCTCATATGGCGAGTTTGAACATGTTTTCAGAAAGAAGAATTACACTGCTGCAGCTGCCAATCACACTGGGAAATCCTAAAAGAAATTAAATTACTTATCCCAGCACAATGTCAATATAATTTGAAATAATTCAACAGATCTAACAAGTTTATGTCCTGGGGTAATGACAAAGATGGGTGAGTACCTCAGTAACCTAGTGGTTATACTGCATGACACATAATAGCAGCATTTCTGGTTCTATTCCGGCCAGGGACCTATGCTGCAGGTCATTCTCCTCTCTATTCATGTGGCCTCTGCCGTATACTAACTAAAATAAAAGGCAACAAGCCCAAAAATACATCTTTTTTTTTAAGGGGTAAAATCTGTTTCAGGGTGAGGCACACTTTTCTGGCCTCCTTGCATACAGCCTCATTCAAGCATCTCCGACATTATATAAAAGAAATACTGTGCAACATACAATTGGCTCTCTGCTGGGATATGAGGGCATAACCATGATTGTTGCAAATGTAAGGATGGATTAGGTCGTGTATGTAGATGATAACTGTAAAACAATCCCACTCAAAAAGATAACTGTCTAGAAATTATAGAAGATCTCTGTGCTGTCTGATAATCATATCCTTACAAATATTAAATTCTCTGTGCAGTAATGTTGCATCTTCATCAATGGAATCATGATCAAAATGACATGCCATGTTCATGAAAAAGTTACCTAATGGATTTCTAATATAGGCCTACTGTCTACTGATTAGGTTTACAGAGTCTGTTCCTACGGTAACTGACTGAGGGTTAGCTACCTCTCTCTGTGAAACAGGCCAGAGTTACCCTTCAGGCTTAACAGACTCAGAGTTTTCACTAAACCTGATTTGTGAAATGGACCTTTGGTCTTTACAAGCACTTGAAGTGAAAAACAAACGTTACACAGCAGGGCACAGTAGGACAGCTATCATAATCTTAACTAGCTAAGCGTGAACAATGACCATGGGTCAATGAAGTGACACAGCTTTTTGTGTTCCAATGGTATAATTAACTTAACAGGGATTAAATTGTGAAAATAACCAACTTAGAGTGGAAACCTCTTATAATCAATTTGTTAAACATTTCTTTATTTTTCATGCACATTATCAACTAGTAGACATTTACACACACATCACATGAATATTAAGTAATTGAACAGGCAGCTTTTTGATGACTTAGTCTCTCTCTTATACACAGGCTTCAAATATGTGTGTTTTTGTAAACTGTGTGTTTATATGTGATTGTTGCTGTAAAACTGATGTGTCCCTTTGGGGATAAATTATGTACTTCTACTTCATCTAACTAAATGTATGGAGCTTGTTATATTTGCCTGATGTAGTTTAATGTTTCAAAGCATACATAGATTGAATCAAAAGTTTCTTGAGTTTTGTATGGAAATATAAAGGTTCAAATCTGCTTCAGATATAACATGCCCGAAGTTGTCTGATAACATGTTGCACTGATTTGTTTACCACAGTGTGCACTCTTTGCTGTAGTGTGCTGTGTATGGGAAACACCATCAACATTCAGTCCTCTTTAGATTAGAGACACATACAGAGCAAACTTGAATCAGCCATAGCAATTTATTTCTCTCTTTGTGACTCTGTAAATATATCCTTTCCCAGTGATGGTAAAGAGTTACTATATGTAATGTGGTGCCTACATAGAGAAAAGTCAAAGAAAGTTTGATATTTTTAATCCCTACTGTGGTTGCTCAACTCATAAACAAAAGAGACAGAGACAGATTTAACACCATGAAGATAATAATAAATTATAGTTGTTCTCTAGATCCAAATGCCTTGATATCTTGCTTAACTTTGAATATAAAAATTGAATATAACAGTTCTCATATGGAAGCTGCTGTGAATCTGAATGTGCCTTTGTGTCACTGTGAAAGGAATATATAGGTTGCTTTCTGTATGCAAAGTGAGTGATAGTGGGTGGATTTTTTTTCCTCAATAGATTACAATTTGAGACCCAGCTGTCATTCGCGGCACAAATAATTTGAATGACTCTATACTCTGCAAACAAATTATTTGACACTGGATGACAGTTGCATTTTGAAGTTTGTAATGCTGTGTGCTTCTAATATAAATTGTAGAAAAACAAATCATCAGAGCATGAAATAAATATGACATGTTTTTGCTATTACACCTGCTGTCGTCTTGGAACTTTGTAGACTGGTCCCCCAGTGGGGATAGAATTGACTGACAGCAGACACTGGCAATGATCTACCACAGAAGAACCAATGGCAAAACATGCTGCTCCCAGCACATACTTGTTAAAGAAAGCTTTAAAGCAGCACCTACAAAAGATTTGGATCCGGAGCACTGATTGACATTCCCCTTCTTTGACACTTTGACATGGAAATGAAGTTTTTAAGTCAAGCCCTCCAGTGCTGCTTTGTTCTTTATCTCTCTTTGACTTGGAGATGCAACATATCAGGTCTGTTTGCCCAAGCGGCTGAATAAAAACCCACCGTACCCAAGGAAAAAAGCACATTTGTATACATGGCACCAGTTTGGGGGCAGACTTGGGGCAAATGATCTTTTTTTAGTGAGATGCAACTCACATCAATCCCATTTCATACATCATATATAAATGCAAGGAATGATGTTTTTGTTTTACTTTTCCTTTATACATATTTTGATGCTTGCTGAGAAAGTTTTGGTTTTCAAAATTAATTTTGATGTACATGTCAAAACATTAACCAAATTCACAAAACACGACAAAAATAATCTTGGACCCTCTTGAGATGGACAGCAAACCAGGTTGTGATGATGTGTGCCAGCTCTCCACTGGCCTTTCAGGGAATCTACGTGCACACCATTTCAACAAGAAAATTTCATATCCCAGCCATTCTCACATCAATCATCATGCCATGTTGGGCAGACACAGACAGAACCACCAAGAAAAAGCTCTTGGGTGCAAATCTTCAATAAAGAACAACTGTCATACTGAGTCTCCACAGCAGGCTCTGGAGCTCCACACACCTTACCTCTGCCATCAAATTGAGGAAAAACATCCCCTTCCTATTTTTTTTAATGTTTTTGTATTTACTGTGCTTTTTTTAAACAGCATGAATAAGACAATGATGAAAACTAAAAATAATACAAAGTGCTTGAGACTGGAAAGAGGTTTACAAGAAAGTGAAAGCTTGTGAAACCACATAAAACTTCTGTTCGTTTAATGCGATCAGCACACATTACACTGCACCATCTGCTGACTAATACATTGTCTCTGTCAGTGTGTTTTTTTTTAATTTTCAGACTGGGTGAAGCTACTTATGTGGCCTCTCTGAGTTTGCATTCACCTGGGTTCTTGTATTCTCCTTGACTCATAATCACAGCGATAAGATGGATGGTTAAATGGCTGAAAAAAACAAATGCGAAGCTCAGAAAGATCAACCCATCACATTCAAAGAGTACTAAAGTCTATAGTACAGAGGATTTCAAACTGTGGGATAAATTAACAACTGTGTCTTTTTCATTCAACACAGGACATGAAGCACACAACCACGCTCAAACAAGTGTTGTGCTCATGCTCCTATGAGGCTATTCTCCACCACTGATAAAAATTGGCAAGTGTTAAAATGATTAGTGAGATTTCTTGAGTAGTTGGTCCAATCAGCAGAAATTCTGAGAGCAAAGTATCTCTTTAAGTGATTTTATTAAACAGAAATGTCAACCAGTTGCTGGTTCCAGCTCCTGAAATGCAAGCATTTAATGATTTTCTATGTTTTATCTAAATGTTAATTAAATATCTTTAGATTTAAACTGTTGATCACACAACACAAGCTAGAGCACCATAGCAAGCCCTGGACTTGACGTTCTCATTTTTGATAATCACCTTTAGCATTGCATGATTGATTTGTGTTTCTATTAATCAACCAGCTGAGTACACCAGGAATCATTGCTTTAGTGCCACTAACAGTGAAAGCAGAATGCTGTGTACAACTTCTTGTTGACATACACTTCACTTTATAATTAAAATCAATAAAACACCCTGCTATATGTCTTCCCCTCAGTCACGTAGTGAAACATGGATGGCTCTGCCACAGTCCAGCAGCATTTGGACAGCTTCCAATGACAGCAGCAATGCTGGCTGTAAGCCAGGCGAATCATGGCACTACTAAACCCCAGCCAGTAGAACAATGCATGAATATGGACACAAAGGCATGCAGCAGTTGAATGACTTGACAATAATGATGTCTCCAAGAGGGTACAAGTGCTAGCAGAGGAGATGATGTTCTGTGAAATCCACACCACGCGCCTACCTTGGACTTCCTTGTCATTTCTGAACCACCGGATGTTGGCAGCTGGTTTGCTGCCCAATGTGGTACATGTCAGAGTTATTAAGTCCCCCTCCAAAGCAGGCTTGGTGAATCCTGTAATCTCTGGCCGTCCTGGCACTCCTGTGGGAATGTAAATTTAATTAAATGCTTAATTTATATATAACATATTGAAGAGATGTATATGAATACTTGGAACATGGAGGATGATTCCTATGACAATGAAAACATTTTTATTGATTGATACCAACTCAGTTTCAGATATCACCTCCTTCTTCTCTCAGTCAAAATGTCATGCTTAACATTTACTATATGTATTACTTTTTTAAGTTGGAGTAAAGTGAATGACAAATTGCATCACAAATTAGTTGTTTATCTAAATAAAAAAATGCAATTCCTAAATATTTCTTTTAGGATTACTGCAGCTGCTCTCTTGCTGTTTGATGACCGAGGAGAGTCTTCTTAATGAAATACTGAAAGTCTACGTAAATTTCCGCATCCTTTAACACACCTGTCTGTTCTACACAGGTGTCAAAAGATTTTCATTGAGTTTTTTGTGGCTGTCCTGCCTGGCAGGAAATTATATGGCATAACAATGCTTGCAAGATTTTTTCATCATTTATTCTAGTAGAGAAGGGTGTGTATTGTGACAAATTAATTTTCCTGCAATGTAAAGTGTGTGGTAAAGAAAAACAACTGAGTATAATTCAAAATGTTCAGGTATCCAAGCTGTCAATGTGAAGAATTAGCCACAAGTAAATGGCCTGTGAAGACTGGGCTAAAATGGACATACTCACCCAGAACAGTGAGGAAGGCCTTGGTGGTCTTGACAGGCATGGTGAAGAGCGAGCAGGTGTACTGGCCCTCATCTGACAGGCTGACGTCACTAATTCTGATGGTGAGCTCCTGCCATGAGGCTCGCACCAGCTCAATTCTGTTGTCCCTCAGGGCTGCAGATTGAAGGAGGGCACAAAGAATCACAGGCACAGAAAAAAAGACAGGAAACAAGAGTCACTGCTAGACAAATTCACTCTGAACTCTGTGATGGCAATTAACTTTTAAAGTACTATTTGTAATTGAGGTTACCTTAACCAGAGCAATTCACTGTGTTTAGTTACTTCAAGTTGTCAAATGCTATAAACACATTTTGGTTCAATGGTTTGAAACATTTTCTTTCCATTTGCATTCTAGGCAAATAATCTGATTCACATTCAATGTGAATATATAGAAAGCATCAACAGGATGCAGTGAAGCATAGCAGCAGAAAAAGCTTAAAGTCTTATATTACAATATTTATTTTTGTAATCAATTACATTCAAGGTATTGATTTACACTCACTTGAACACTATTAGCAGTTGCCCCTGCCTGTGACACTTTGCATGCAAAAATCTTACCATAACCTCACTCAGAACCACTTAACCTGCAGTTACTTATAGTGTAGAAGACATCTGGGCAATGCATGTAGTTAAAATAAATATGTATTACTTCTTCTTAGTTGTATTGTACTGGGTATCATATTATAATGATATGTTATTATATATTGTACAAATTAATGATTTGAAGCAAATGGTGATTAAAAACTACCATTACTGAAGTTTACACTTGCTATACAAATGTAATATAGTTTGAAAAATGTTATAAAAATAATAACTTTAAATTTAAGTAATACTGCTAGTAATAAAACAAATGGTTTTGTCCTTTTATTAAAAAGGGCATAACAATTCACCTACTATGAAAATGATAATATCATAATCAGAGTTAACTTGAAATAAAAGCTTGTTATATATATTTTTTGATACTGGACTCCATCATTTAGATAAGATGAGAAAACCATGTAGTTAAAATGAAGGAGGTAATTTTGCACCTGTTATCTCTTACACGTTTTCAAATTCAGAATCACTGGCTCCTACAAGCGACCAACCACAGAGGGCAGGAAAGAAAGTGCTCTTTCTTGAATAAATTACACATTCTTAATCCTTACTCCCTTTAGGCCTGGCCAGTGCTCTCCCTGGACACTCTTTCATCTGAAGTAATTTATACTCTATTGGATTGTACTACACAGGGCAAATCTGGCAAAATGCAGCAGAAGTAGGTGTTGATTAGGTTTAATCAACATGCCCAATGTGAAGTGGTGCCCTATCAGATACAGAAGACATCTCTATGAAAGTCATTAACAACCAGCTCTGTTCCCATTTGATTTTAGTGATAAACATAAACTGCCGACATGTGATACACAATTAAATTAGATTGGCTGAAATGATTATCAGATTTACACAGACATAAGTCATTATCAACAACGCTGTTCTTCAGCTTCAATTACACCATATCATCATTGATATTGATCATTATCCTATAATCACACATATGCTAAAAAGAAAAAAAAAGATTGGCAATAAATATATTGGTATCCCCTAAGATGTTTCTGATTAGAGACTCTTTGTTATCCAAGAATAAAGTGTAGCGTAAATAAAAACAATCTTCCAGCCTGCATTAAAATTTAATAACAAGCTGTGCCATTAGAGAGCCAGCTTATTATGTGCTACAGGGCTTAATACAAACATTTGATAGTTTCACTGAAGAAAGGTTCATCCTCAAACAAAGCTGCCTGATGTTCTTTGTAGTTGAGCATCCTCACTGCTGTGCCTAGAGGCTCTGGCAGAAAACAGAAAACCCTCTGGTGAATGGATGTATTGGGGAGGTGATGGGGTCTAGACAAACATTGTGCAGGAACTCATAAGATATATGAGTACAGGCTGGGAGGATCAAAGCTTTGGACAAGATGACATACTGTACTTCCCCTGATCCCCATCCCTCTATCTCTGCAACACACAGAGAAAAGACAAAGACAGAGAAATAGGCTAACTTTTCTTCATCTTTACTGAAAGCACATACACCTAAGATGCTGTTTCCTAGGAAGGATTTGTTATAAGAAAACTGACATCTTTTGGCAAAAGTGAAATTCCAACATTCATCTATAATGCCCCAAATTAATTTTCATTCCCACCAGCTGCATGAAGACAACCATGGCAAATACCAAGAGAAAGGCAAAACAAAGTAAATTTCACACAGTGTGAAATCAAAGTTGAGGAAGTTGAGAGATGGTGGGCATTACAAATGCCAAACAGGCTTTAGATGTGGGGCATGTGGCAAATGCAGTGAATGCTGGTGGCTCAGATGTTCAGATCCTATCTGAAACAAAATATCAATGACCTAACAATAATAATAATAATAATAATAACCTAGTGTGGTAACACTTTACTTGATGGTATTGTCATAAGAGTGACACGGCACTGTCATAATTGTCATAAGCATTATGGCAATAAACATTCATGACTGCTGTCATCAAGTGTCATTCAATTTTTGTAGTTCACATGGTTTGGATTGTCTTGATTATGACAAGTTGATG
>JANJYQ010448704.1:0-10109 GCA_024605255.1 Rastrelliger kanagurta | reverse complement strand
TAGAGTGTAAATATAAAGTAACATCCAAAGGAAATACATAAGTAAAGCACAAGTACCTTAAAAATGAATTTAAGTGCAGTACTTAAGTAAATGTATTTCACATTATTTTATGTTACTTTCCATTACTACCATAACTTTTGACATAACATTTGCAGCATCAAGGAGGAATGTGTCACTCACTTGTTAAAGTTCAAAGTAAAGGAATTAGCAATCACAGAAAAATGTTCTGCAAGAAGACAGAGACGTCATCACAGGCACAAGGTCAGTAGGGTTCAGACACTCCACAATGCTACTGCTATGAAAGTGAATTTGACTGAGGATTAGTTAAGATATGAAATCTCTCATCCATGAGACGCAGCATCCTCAAATTCTGCTCTCTACAGGTACCTCAAAGTGCAAGTGGGATTTTCCAGTTGCAGTTGCTGAAAGGGGAAAACCCTCAATTAGTTCATAGAAAGGACTCAATTATACTTCTTTTCGTCTTAAGTATGGGAAACAAAAGCATCTCTCCTGATGATAGCTAACACTGCGGCACCCCACTGCCACAAAAACCTGCAAAATAGCAGGAATCTGTCATTTTTGGACAAAATCTTGATGACAGGGCAAGCCCAGGTCTGGAAACTGATTTAGAAACTTGTGCTTGATCATATCAGGATTTTGTATGGACCTTTGCATCCAACTTTCCCCAGTCACCACAAAAATATGAGCATCTGTAAGTATATTTTATATACAGAGGGATATAACTTGGTGACACTGGACAGACTGATGACAGATACTGTGCATATTTATAGCATATTCTTCCTCAAAACAGTAACAGGCTCTCATGTGAAAGTCCTGTGCAACAGACGTTTGGTAACAAGCCATGAGTTCAGTTCAGGCAACAGCTGTGTGCTTGGGGGGATTGTCTTTCTGGAGGATACTAATATGTTCACCTATTTTAATTAAAACAGAATAAGAGCATGAGATCAATGATGCAAGAAGTTGTTTTGTGTAATACACGATAAGTTGGTGAGTCTGTGAAAGGAGCGACATTACATCAAAGTGTGTCACGTAAGTAAGGATATACAGTATGACTCATTTCAGAAGACGACGTGTTATTGGTGACTGTGGGTACATTTGTCTTTCAATAACTTTTTATATGTCTTTTTCATAAAGCAAAGCACCATCTGTGTGTAGTACATGTGGATTTTAGTGTAGTTGACTCTTGTTGACTTGACACAAAAAAGACAGAGTGAGTGTTTTCCTTCTGGTTATAGCACAAGGCTGAACAGATTGGATGGGTGTCTGGTCATACCTCATCAACTGATTAACTCTGAAAGCAAGCGTCAGTGAAAGACCATAAATTGTGGAATGAGGAGTTTCTTCAAATGATCACCTTCTTTGTTTCACTGCCTCTCACTACCCTCACATAGCCTGACCATTGAGAGGTGTAGATCATTACCACATTTCATGCTGCCCACTCGTATTTTGCTTTGCAGCATATTTTATTTGATTGCAGTCAGTTTTGGCAGAAAAAAATACTCATAAACACATTTGTGGCAACTGCTGAATCAAAGGCTGGACTTTATTGGATGGTCACTAGTTAGAAGCCTAGATTACTGGGAAAGACTGGACATAAAAAATATGCGCATCACTGACAGTCAAAGTGCCCTGTAGCAAGGCATTGAAACTGCTTAATGCTGTTTAAATTTACTTAGTGGGTAGTGGTAAAGCCAGGGCAGGGTAAAAGTACGAAAGTATGCCACTGTACTGTGACAGAAAGGACAAATCTGAGTAAAATAGGGCGCGCATGCTCAGTAAACATTCTCTGAATTAATAAATTCAACTCTAATCAACTGTTTGACGTCTTTCTCTTGCAATAATCTTGTGTCCTAACAGACCTAGTTAGTTAGCAAACACGTATACACAGTTTTGGTAGTTTAATTTCTCTTACACAAGCATTTATAGCAATATTCTGCAACATTTTCATATCAGTAAATGCCTGGTTTGCTACATACTGTTGCTGACCGATAAAACACAATAGGGTTTCCTAGTTCCTGGGAGGTTTTGAGTCTGTTGTTGTAGTGTCTGGTTGCTCTTTCTTGGGAAATTCTGCCCAGCAGTTCTATTATTAATTTCTGGCTATACAAGGATTAATAAAAGCGCTGGGTACAGTAAGTGGTGTGAGTAATGATCAATCACAATGGCTGAACAGGCAATAAAAAGAGTGCCAATCACTAAAGGTTAATCAAAGAATTACATGTAGGATGTTGAAATTTTATTCATAAAATAGTCTTAAATAAAAGAAGAAAATAGAAAACTAGATATATATTATATCATATGGTTGTCAGAAAGGAGAAACAAAGCTGTGATGGGAGGAGTGTTTGAGAACAATACACACACTTGGTGATATATTGGACTGATATCAGCTTGTTATTACAGTAAGTGGAAGATACTGGCTGTGTCATGTTCTGTGGAACAAAAGGGTTTCCTTCCTGACAATTTCTGTAAAAAAATGATGCAATTTATCATAAAGTGTTTTTTTTTTAATTGTGCTTTTTATTCAGTTATAAAACGAACTGCTTTAGCAGCATGGTTTTCAGTAACAAATGATGTTGGATGCTTTTCCTCACTCTTTGGCATATAGTTAGGGGAAGATACACAGACAATTTTTGCTATAGAAATGACATTGTTCATAATGACTTATTGTGATATTTAATGTGTACAGTAAGTGAAACTGTTCTTATCAGCTGATTCCTGGTGTACCACCAGAGAGAAAAGCAGTGTATGCTGTGAATACTAACATAATATGACCGCCTAAGTGAATGTCAGCTGTGACAGCACTGCTGCTGTCTATCATTATTACATTGCATTTTTAACACACAAACATCCAACACATCTATAACTTTTAAGCTTTGTGTTGGTATAACTCTAGTAGTGAAATAAATGTGATACATTGCACAGAAAATTGTGGTTTTGTTGATTTGATCTTTTTATTCTCTTGCATATGTTGAATCTTATGTACAGTCTTTTGGGGATTTTCATGTGTTCATGCTCTGCTATAACAAAATTGTTTTTCATGATGATATTGATCCAGTAAACATGTGGCTATGAGGGGTATTCATTTTTCAGCACAGCAAATACTGCCACTCTGTGTTCCAAATCAGATGGTGCTGCCTGAGAATACAACTCTGCTCTAACAACTGGTCCGTAATCATTTCACACTCCACAAAGTATCAGTTCCTATCAAGGCTTGTTATTTTCATCTTAGATACATACACATATACATACATATTTGTGAATTGTCAAAATTGAAACAATTTTGCCTTGGAGTGAACTAATTTCTAATTAATCAAGTAATGTATCAATTTCAACTTGAATGTGTAACATTTCAAGAACATACTTACTCAGGGTCAAGCTTTATCATAATATTAAATTAAATACTGATTTTAAATAAACTGCTCTAATATACATATAAGCATCAATGTCAAGCATAACCCATATCAGAAGATGAGTCAAGTGATTCAGGGTTGTTGTTTCTATATTGTAGTAAAATCCTGCAAGTTAAATCCTGAGAACATTTTACTGAGCTATTAGTAAGATTCTTTAAGCTGTTTGGTTGTTAGTTGTGATAATGTCAAAAGAGTTTTATATTTTAAAAAAACCGTTATGATGCAGTGAGGACTATTTTGAGACAGTTGTATATAAGAAATGACAAATATTATGCTATCTGTTACTATCACTGTATAATCAATTTTTGTTTTTCTGTGCAGACAGGTGGCTGGACACAGCCACACATATTCAAGGCAACCTCAGTCAAAAGTACTGCAGAGCAGCCTGATATGTGTCAGTTGTGTCCTGTGCTCTCTCTGTAAGTAATTGATGCAGTGCAAAACATCTCACTGTGATGGACCCCAAACTACAAGGTATCGCCAACCTGACAAATTGCACTTGACCTAATGGTGTATTTTTACTAGTATGACATGCCATTCCCATGCATAACCTACAGATTGATAACTCCTCCTTTGATGAAGCTCTCTTCTTAATTTGAATCCTTTTACTGTGTGAACCGTTAGATCCACTTCAGATGAGTCTAACTTTTCTTACAAATATTGATAGTACTCTGATTGGGAAAATGTATCTCTATGTCTAAGATGATGTTCCGATTAAGAAAATGACCCTTGATCCCAGAGCAGCCAATTAACTGCACTAAAGGTAATTCAGATTTTTGAATTCAGCTGGCAGAATTTGTCTATGATTTTTTTTAAAGATTTGTCATTTACACTTGCACAGTAAAATATTTGACTTGCTAAGATGTTTCGCAGGGCAGGCGGCTGGCGGGCATCTTTGAGGTAATTTCTCTGCCAAAGTCGCTCTTCAGCTCTTAAGACGCAGCCTTTGAAACCACCTTCAGTTTCAGTTGCTGCATCTCAGCCAGAGGTCTGAAGTAAAAAAAAACTAACCATTTTGATAGCTCATAGCCTATCTCATTTCCTCCAAACCCCCGATGACCGGAGCTTGTATCATTTAATTAATCCCTGGCATGACGTCTTCAGAGGCAGGTAGAGAAAACAGGGAGTTGGCGAGGAAGGAGGACCATTAGGTTGTCATGACATCACCATGGGCTGGCTATAAAGTCGTGAGGACTAATACACAGAGTTAGAAGAGCACTTGAGGAGCCTTGGAGTAAAGGACGGATTTGAAGCCTTTTATGTTTAACAGCTGATTGTCTGCTACTGCCGTTCCTCTTTCTGAACTTCAGCGCAGAGGAATCCCTTAAAGAATACAATACTTGACAAAATGAACTTGTCGTACTTGGTAGCTTGTGGACTTATGGTCACCCTGCTTTCAGTGAAGATGGGGGCAAAACCTTTATCTCAGGCACAGCAGAAGGTAAGAAGTCATTAATATTCTTGTTACTGAGAACTCAAACTGTTTGATTCGCACTGTTGACTGTGAGAACTGACTGCTGGGTTCAGGAGTGAACAGCTGTTCTGTGGTCCAGCCGCTCAAGTCTGTTGTTTTACGCGTCATATTTCATAATTTCAGTCATGCTTAGCAATTCTGTGAAAGCATTTTTTTCCACCCTCTGAATCTAAAATATCCCAGCAAATGTTTTTTTTTTCTTTTTATTAAAGAGGCAGCATATTTGATTTCCAATAACATCCAACCCCCGTGATTTAAACGACCGTAATTTGCTCCGCACCATCATTTGTCAGTTTTATATTTTAAGCGCCTTGCAGTTATTTGAAAAGCGCTCCAAAGGAAAATAGAAAAAGAAACCAAAGCTTTTAGGCAGGAACGATTAAATCGGAAGAGTTTAAGGCAATATAAGACAGTACTTCCACCACGTTCAACCTGGTAATAATCTTTCGATTGCTTCCAAGAACTGAACAGCTTCAAACTAGACTTATTGTGCGTAAAATCTCCATTACGCATATAATTAGCCTTTAGAATAAATTGAATCATATACATAATCATTTAAAATAGGCATTTAGTTATTAGCATATGTTTTAATAATTAGGATGTCTGCAAGTTGATGCCACAGTCTGCATCCAGACCAAAGGAGCGGGCTGCAAGCACCTGCCTCACATGACTCTCAAGTCAAGGCGACAGCGTTGTCTTAAGTGTTACAGCTGTCCTGTCACATAGTTAACATGTAAATAGAAAAACGTCAAGTGAAAGTAAGTATATAAAGGAATTCCTTTGAGGTTTTAATTTAATGACTGAAACATCTGTGAATTTAGTTGGCAGGTTTGGTTAGACACAACCACGGTCCCAGTCATGCCAGTTATGTTATAGATTCGTGCGTGAAATTTGGTAAAAGAAAATAAAGGACATAAATAAATACTTTTACTTTCCGTCATCTTATAGTATGTTTGAAGGTGCGTTATTATGCAACAAGTTGATATTTCACCCAGTTCAAAATCAAGTGCAGACGATTGCTCTGCTCAGACACCACACGTGCACTTTATTCATATTAAAAGCACATCTCTTTGCAACAATGCCTCGCCGAAGGAAGTCATCATTCATTATTTTTTATACTGTATCTCTGTTTTAGTCTCTTAGAAGTTTGCTGGGGGAGGAGCTGGCAGAGTTTCTGGAGTCGGAGGAGAGGGAGAGGCGGCTAGACGTTGTGCGCTCTCGGATACGGTTACTGCGAGATTTACGCATGGACACCCGGGCCAGAGGGATGTGGGCTCGACTCCTCAACGACCAGCCCGCGTCCAGGAGACACAAATCGGGAAACAAGAAAGGGGGGTCCACGTCGCGGAGTGGCTGCTTCGGACACAAGATGGACAGGATAGGAACCATCAGTGGCATGGGTTGCTAGGGTTGGAGTAGAGCTGTGATGGTGAGTGTTTGTTTCATATTAGAATCCCACTTCACACTCAGTTTCACTATAACCTGACATACTGACATAAAACAAGAAGAACAAAATGAGGAAATAATCTATAAAAATTAAAGCATTGTGGGAATGTTAGGAAAAAGAGACTGATATAGGAAGGGGGAAAGGAGAAAAACAATCAGCAGAGCAAAGAGAAGGATTTAGTTTATAGAGTGATTGAAAGCAAATGATCAAAGAGCAGGAGACTGAAGTGGAAAGGAAGAAGGATTACATTTGTCAATGGTCATCTAAGAATCTGGTGACCAATGGATGGAAAGAACAAAACAAGAAAACGAAGCACTGTGTGTTTTTCATTCACTGTAGATTTTTTAAAAGGCCTTAGTTGCAGTAATATGTATTAAGACTTGAGGCGTAGCCAAGCTTGTTTGCATCCTGTCACAGTCTGGGTCAGATGTTAGCTGAATGTAAGAAATCACATTTTGTTTACTCCTTACTATGAGACTTGGGTGGATGTCAAACTGTCTCAATCTAATGATATCATCAAAGTTCGACCTGTACTCTAGCATTGCTCTGATGTTTGACAGGAACTCCCCAAAAGACAGCAGGAAAGCCCACTTAAATGGATGGAAACTGATGTGTGGGCAACAATCCAATAGGCACTTAGGAAGTCCACTCACATCATCATGAATGATCCCATCTGCTTCATCTAGAAAACAAGAAGCATATAAGGAAAAATAAGAAGACAGGGAGAGAAGGAGGAGATGCAAAATACACACACACAAACACATGTTCTGCAGTAGGGAGTGAAGTAATGAGGAAGCTAGGTGACACACAATTAGGCATGAGGCTCTAGGCGTTTTGTGGCTGTTGTAAAGTATGAAGTCCTAATGAAGGGAGGGATGATTTTTTTTTGACTAA
The DNA here is from genome assembly GCA_024605255.1 of Rastrelliger kanagurta. Taxonomy (NCBI): domain Eukaryota; kingdom Metazoa; phylum Chordata; class Actinopteri; order Scombriformes; family Scombridae; genus Rastrelliger; species Rastrelliger kanagurta. Next base: position 2,863 of record JANJYQ010448704.1, on the reverse strand, counting down.
GTGAGTGACTAAGTTTTCATGAGTCGATACCTGTCCTGCAATGTTGCGTAAATGTGGAACTCTGTGTTAGATATGAACATGTCAGGAAGTACAGAATGATGGCTTGTGCTGGATGACTGATAATAGATTGTAATACATGGGCTTGTCAAGGATTTTTAAAAGTTGTTTCTGAAAGTGCAATCTAACCCTTTCTCTCCTGTTTCTTCTCTTTCTCTAGATCTTTGGACGATAGGTTTGGACAACAAAGGTTCAGTTTGTTCTCACCTGAGGGGAAAAAAAAAGAAAAAAAAACTCACCAAGTGACAGATTTTCGGTACGAAAGTCACCATGACCAGCATAAACAAAGACTGAGATGACAATGCTAAAAACACTCGTATAAATATATATATATATATAATAATAAATATGCAGGTATATATATGTATACCATACAAAATGGTCAACAGATACAAACTGATGCATACTAGATGGCGGACAATGGTGTGAAAACTACAAACCGCAAAGCTGTATATTGTTGCTGCTGCTGTACATTCATGTACTTCATCTTCTCCTGCATAAATGTATTTATGTTTAAAAAAACTATTTATATGTTTATAAAAAAAGAGATATTTATAAATATGAGTTTTATTTATGTAACATTTTGAAAATGGATGCAAATGCAGGTCAATTCTGTTTTTTTTTTCTTTTGTCTCAAATAGTTGTAAATGTTTTCAAAAATGATAAAAAGAACATTCCATGTGCACTTACATGTATGCTCTCTGGGTTTTATGTGTCAGTAATACTGGTCAATCCTAACAACTGAACATTGTTTAGCTTCTGGGTGATGAATTAGTATTTTAATATATCAGTTTGAAAAGACTTTATTAGCAGAAAGAGCTACAGATGTATTGAAACCAATAGGGCCACATGTAACATTAAAACTACCAAACACAGGAATGTATTGTGTATATAAAACAGGTGTGTTTTTATGCCATACAGACTTATGGCATATGAATTAGCACAGGGATACATTAGATGGTTATTTATTGTTCCTGGCTGACTTGCACAGAGAGCTGAGAGTGTATGACACCATGATGCAGTTTCATACTAAACAAGCTACTAATCTCTAAGATTCTTCAAAACAAAGGAACATACTTAGACTTAAAGTGGGAGTTAAGAAAGTCAGTGGGCCTGTCAGTACATTCATAATATCCTTGTGGTTGATGACATTTAGTAGTTGTCAAGAAATATGAGGATAATTGGTGTTGATGGTATGGAGCTTTTCTTCAGGCTGTCCTGGTGGTCAGTAAACTTGGAACACAGCCAAGCCTTTACTTCCACAGCTTTGAGTTTTATGAGGTTGGTATCGATAATACTTATGTTTATTGATACGGCTCTTAACTATAAGCAGTTTCCATAAAGGTATAAAGTATACAAAAAGATAAAAACATGTGACACATCCAAAGAGAAACATATAAAGGCAGGTCTATTTAAGTGTGTTTATGAGGGAAATGTCATAAAGAATTTGTTAGTTGAAGTTTCTGGATACAGGTTGTACCACAATCTGTGGGATAATCACCCAGACAAAGAAGTAAAATTGTTTTCACACAGTATACAAGTATAAGTTACTATGGTCAGCTGGAAGTCTCAAAGTGATAGGAATGGGACTGCACACAAAGCATAAATAGTGTTCAGTCAAGTGGTTTAACATTGATGACTTGCACTAAGGTACTCTCACACTAGAGGGCAGAATTAGGCTGAGGAGAAAAAAGGAGGAGAGGACACCTGTTAGAGGAAGATTAGAGGAGGAGTCCCTGTTGCTCATGCTAGAGAGTATATCAGACTATGTTCATGATATTACAGCAATGAGACTTTATTGTCCTTTTGTCCTCCTTGGCGGAGGTAATGAAAACGACCAGTTGTTCCTATAATGCTATGTAAGAAAATGCAGGACTTTGGAACACATTTTAAATGGTTTAAATAGTTTTGTGAAGCTTTGTGCAGTGGCATTGGTATTGTATAATCTACTGTGTGCTGCGGAACATGGACAAATCTTTATATAATTAAATCAGCATCACTTTTCAAATGAATTAATTTGCTACCAATAACTGAACATCTTTACCCATAATAAAAAGATAAACCGCATATTCAGAGCCAAAACAGAAGGTTTAATTAAGGCACTAAAAATAAAAAAAAAAAAGCTTAAACAAGTGCCCTGAGAAAAAGAAGCAGGATAGAACAACTTTCCTACTGAAAGGTAATCTGGCATTCAACAAACAAAAGCAATATCTGAAGACTTAGAAACACGTTGAGAAATACCTCAAAGAACACATTAATGTGTGATTTACAGTTCTGTGAAGCTCCACTTCCTCCCACATTAACTAACAAGAATAAAATCTAATTTCATATGGAATTTAATTCATTTTCATTTATTTGCTCTTTAAGTGTTGACTGTCCTCTCAGTGTGATAGCTCACTGTGACCTTTGATATGTACGTCTGCCTTTATTTACTTGCTAAATCCCAGCTGATGGGCGATGCCCAGTGCTTTGGTACCCCTGGCGCCACTTTTGCATTGAAAACCAGGTTTTCGTCATCTTTCATAGTGGCCTTCACTTCAAATTTCTGTTGAAAATTCTCAGGAGGCAGCTTTAGAGACTACTCCAGACTGCCCAACCCACTAAACATTATACAAACACCATGACAATAAAAACCAAAAGAAAAGCACTCTGTTTACACATATAGATGTTTTCTCACTTATACAGGATGTTGACAGCCTCTTGGATGTGTTGGGCCTGGTATTCATCAGGATTTCAGACATCAAATAGCTGAGCATTGTGATTGGCCAACATGGTCAACAGCTGGAATCAGGTAACCACTGAAACT
>JANJYQ010448273.1:0-12848 GCA_024605255.1 Rastrelliger kanagurta | reverse complement strand
TTTTTTTTTGTCTGGCTGTCTCAATTGTGTGGGAACCAGCATCAGACAGTTGCCTGCCTCATAACAAAAAATCACACATGAGCTATGTCAAAAAACTTTTGTTGATTTGATAGACTGAGATTATATGGATAGTTCTTTTAATATATGTTACAAATAACTTTATTAGTTATTTAAACTGGGCCCCTTTTTTAAACATGTCTTCCATTATCTGACAAATGTATACAGTTTGTATGATCTCTAATTTTCATCTGGGTTTGTAACTTCACTTCTCTTGAGGGCCTCTGCATCTGCAATATGTGGAATTTTATTGTATTGCATATTTTTTCATGCTGTACATAAATGTAAACATCATCTCAAGCTACTTTCTTATCAAAACCAAGGGAAGGACAATTCGTTGTTATCACATCCAGCGTTGAAATGGAAAGAGGGTATAAATGTGATGAGATGGTAAAATATCCTTTAACCTTTAAATATCATACCTTTGTATCATATCAGGAATTTATATTTAGACTGTGTTGATGCATCTGATGCCGTTTTCTTTTTTTCTATATTTTTCTGTATAGCCTACTGTTGAAAGGGTTTAAACTATTTATGTCTGTATGTATTCTTTACAATTTTTCTCAATCACATTGTTCTCTGGTATCGTGTGAACTCCAAACTATTTGGAGAACGGAATCACAAATTTCTTAATCCATTTTCTTTTACATATTATGTTTTTTCCTGCTACTAACATATGTTGTTTCATAGAGTTTTCTCTCCATACTTAGTAGGTGATGTCATGTGCAATGTAAATCTATGTATTTAAGTTGTTTTTTCACTATATTTTGTACCATTTTCTTTTTTGTACCAGTTTATATACATTTTCTTTTAAACTGCAGTATCTTCTTTATGATAGAGTTTAACTGTGTAAATAGAGTACAATACACAGCTAATCTCTGCCTCCTAGTGGGGGCAAACACACACGTTCTAGTTTTCCGTACGACACAAAATTTTCAGAGTGAGTGTTCTTGTAAAATAGAACATCTTTAGAGCACGGTGCTTCGTCTCTCAGTCGAGAAAGTACAAAATATATTTCTTTGAGTAACTCGTCGTGTTGGAGATAGACGGTCTTCGCCGCACCGCTTCTCCTCCCATCTGACAGTCAGCAACAAACCGGGAGCCGCTGCAACTGTCAGGCACAGATTTATTAATTTATTTTTTGTTTACCAGCCAGCATTGCGATCTCTTCTGTCCGTAATTTAACATCGCCTTTTTTTCACGGGATGTTAAGATGTTCTGATTCACCCAGCAAGCGATGAATGAAACGAGCACAGCGGGGACTGGACCGGCGGAGGTTCTGTTTACTGTGGGCTGCCGAGCCCAGGCTGTCGGGCTGGTAGGAGGATGGAGCCGAGGCTGAGCGCGGATGACAAGCCGTCCGTGTCCTGGTTCCTCGGCCCGGCCCTCATCTTCTCACTCCTGGCTGTGTTAGTGAGTTGTCATGGGACATGCAGACACCGAGTCCCCTCTCCCAGTGAGGTGAGCCAGGGTTTTTGAGAACCAGTGTGAGGGCTAAAATAGCTCAGTTAGCATGCTAGCCGTGGTTGCTAATTAACGTATTGCATGGCATAACTGCTTCGGTATCCATGTAAAGTTCACGTTGCTTTAAATATTTAGGTTGACACTAGCTTGAACCATACAGGATTTCCAGTATGACTTGCAATTTTAATGTTTGTGCTGCATCCAGTGGAAAATACTTCCAAGTTATACAGCATGCTCGATTTACCATTCAATTGGCATTTGGGAACAGCGGTTTGTATGGATAGTAGAGTTAGCTGAAGAGCTAACGGGCTATCATGGGGCTCCCTCGTTTCTCCTACGAGGCTGTGTTAAATGACAATAACCGCCATGTACAGTCTGCTGCCACCTGAACCTATGTGCCATGACTGTACGGTAGTCTGTGTAATAACCGTAATATACATTATCTGCAACACCCTGCAATAAGTGCAGTGTAAAGTCTATAGAATAACCGTATTTCCCAGTATGTACGCTACAGTATTTGTAATACCCCTAATGTACAGTCGGTTTAATAACCATAATATTCAGCATTTGCCCAATACTGAAACTACAGGAAAGGACATGTGCGTGTTCCATTCATTCGGCCTGTGTCTACCCAGCAACAACAGAAAATAGATGTCATCTTTGCAAACATCAGAATTGCTCTGTATCACACTACCAGGGTTGGGAAGATTACTTTATGTAATTGGTTACAATTACAAGTTACTCTCTCGAAAATGTAATAGTAACGTAATTATTTCAATTACTTTATAAAAGCAATGTAACTAATTACATTTGATTACTTTTTGATTACTTCTCTAAACAACTCCAGCACGCCCACCAAACAAAATATGGGGCTAAATTCAAAATCAATACAATTTATTATAGACTGATTTTATATTATTATTAATGGTTTTGCACACAACTATGAAAAATGCAGCTACGCTTCCCTGAGGGGGATGTGTCCAATGTTTCCTGTTAAGAGATATAACTCATCACATCGAAAATTTACAAGACAGTCTATTTGTGGAAATGTTTCCTTGGTGCAAATGAGATGACTAGTAACATAAGTTAAGTAAAGTAAGTTCCTCTCCTGCCTGTTAAAGTGATATTACAAAAGGTTTGAATAAGATCATTATTGGTTTAAAAAAGCCTGGTGGCAAATTTCAAGACACTTGGTGGAACATTTTATATATTAAAAAAAACAAACATTTGTCCTGAATACCTTTTTGTGGATTTTGAAGCCCCTGCAGCCTTTTGGCTGGCAACAGTAGGAAACAACACATCAGTGTACTGTTATTATTGCTGCTGCTGCTGGTGCTGGTGGTGGTGGTGGTGGTACTGGTGCTGCTGGTGGTGGTGGTGGTGGTAGTACTGCTGCTGCTGGTGGTGGTGGTAGTACTGCTGCTGCTGGTGGTGGTGGTACTGGTGCTGCTGGTGGTGGTGGTGGTACTGCTGCTGCTGCAGGAGAGAAAAGGGAGGCAGATGTGGGGACGCGCTGGAAGAAGCAGCAGCTTCATCATCAGCTGCATGTAGACTGACAAGACTCCACAGACATTGGTTGTAGAGTGATGCACTTTATGTATTTAGATTACATAACAACCAACCAGTATTCATGTTGAAACTTGTATAAAGACATCTGCAGTGTGTAGTGCATACAATCCAGGCAAATATTTGAAATCTGATTTTTCTAGTTTGAATACCATGGCAACAAACAAAACTTTGAAACATGTGATACAGTCCTAGTGATGATGTACCTGACTTGTTATGTATTTCATTCACTGGATTAACCAAAAATTGGCTTGTTCACATGTGAGTATGTTCCCAGAAAATATTATCATAGATACTATATCGTAATGTAAAATTGGATGTTTTATACATTTTGCTTATTCCCCCATCATGGAGTCTCCATTTACATTGGCTCTCCATCTCAGCCAGGATTGAATACAAGCTCTTATCATCTGTCCTGTCCTCTTTCAGGTTGTCCATCATGTGTACCTGAAGCCTGAGCGCTTGACTAAAAGAAGCTCTCCTGATGACCTCCAGCTGAAGATTAGAATCATATATGACTACAGCGTTGACCAGTGAGTAATATAGCAGCTTATTAGATAACATGAATGTTTGTGAGTGTTCGAAAGTAAACATTTGACAGATAATGTACAAAGTATAGCAATCGACAGTTCTGAAAACCATCTTTAAAAAACTTAAAATCCTGAGATTTTATATCTTCTGTTGATTCATATGATTTAGGTGTGAGTTGTACCCACTTGTTGTCTACACTGTGTACATGTAAGTGATGTGCTCTACTTCTCAGGCTTCCTGCAGACAAGAGGAGACTGGTGAAGGTGAGGATGTTTAAGAACTTGATGTGTAGATCACTTTTTTTAAATGAAATGGAATCCTATGGAACTTTGCTGGTCAGCTGTAACACATGTGAAGTCACCTATAGACTGCTGAGCAGATGTTGTGGAGCTTCAGTTTGGGTTCACTGCTCACCATGATATTAGCTATTTTAAAGGCTATTTCCAGTCATGTTTGTCTCAGAAACTACATCACCTATGATCATTTCATCTCATACCATCCATACACCCAACTGCAGCGTGCGGATGTTTAGATTCAGTTTGTTCAAGAATCCATCATTTTGTAAATGTTAATGTATGGGCACTGGACATATTTAAAAATTGTTAAGTAGTTGGCAAGCTTCATCCTTTTTCCAAAATTGTTTTAAAAAGATAATCTTAACCAAAATCAGACTTGCTGCAACGCCAGCATTGTTCATTTACAGATCAGTGAGACACGTGACACCTCTGGCTGAGAGTATCCAGTAGTTGAGTACGGTGCATAACTAATGTGATTTCAGAGACAAACATTGATTATGACTGAAAATGCCCTTTAACAAGAGCAAAAAGGTGTAACAATGGAGGTCAAGTATGTCACATCACCTGATCCTTTACTCTTTCTGTAAGCTTCCAATAAAACAAACAGCAGTTAAACAAGCTAGACATAAAGATCAGGAAAGTAGTGCAATAAAAGTTGACAATCCAAGCTTACAATAAAAACAACATGATTGTCTAGTTAAAAGATGTTTTTCTTACTTGTTCAGTTGGAGATTGTTCCTTTCACTGCACAGAATGATGTGCAGAGTTGGTTTTCACATTCATCTGCTGAAGGAAGAAAGTTTCTCTGTGCTCAGCTTCAATCTTAGTTTCTCAGCGTGTGCATAACAGTATCATTTGTAGGTGAGAGTGGTTCCTGGCAGCCAGTCTATATCCACTTATTTAGAAAATCAGTGTGGAATGTTTTAACCCCTTTATAACACACTCATTGTGATATTTGGAAATTTGCAGTTTAAACCCTAGAGAGATAGATATTGCATGACTTTTTATATGGAAGGTACTAAATATAGTTCTATAGTAATATAGTGCTTCTTTTGCTTTTGCTGAACACCAGTGTTTGAAGTTCTCAGCAATCACTGATGCTGTTTGTGTGGTCAGAGGTGTAACAGACTGAAACAGTGCTTGTGTGTGTGTGTGTGTCCTCCTCAGGACAAGCTTTTCCCCCAGGCTATCGACTACCTGCAGAGGGCTTTCAGTGTGAGGCACAGGGTGGGGCCTGTGTTGCTCAGCAGGTATGTGGCCTTTCTCATTCACTACACAGTGTATGCTTTCACCCATGTAAACTACTTTTAAAGATGCATTGATCCATATAGGAGCCAATATGTGTGTGTATGATGTGTGACACTACTGCCTCTTCCTGTATGTGCTTCAAAATAGATGCATTTAATGTAAAGAGTAGATACAGTGGTGTAAAAAAGTTTTGGGACAGCCCAATTATTTTGAAATATTGCATCAAGTGTGACATTGACATTATGTCCCAACATTTTTTTCCACCTGGTAGATATTTATTTTCATTGCTAGTATACAATTAAACTCTATTTGATCAGTCTAATTGCAACATAAAAATATAAAATATATACACATAACATTAATACAGACATGAATGAGCCCAAATGCACCTCACCTGATACCCATGACCACATACACATTCATACCCATGCTTTATAAACTTTAAAATATGTGTTGAATAGTGGTGGACCTTTTATGAAGGCTAGGTTGACTATTGTATATTAATTAATCAGTAAAGAGGTTTTCATCTCTGTGAAAATCTCTGGGACAAAAAACACACTGTGTCCATACAATCATTTCAAAGTAGATGTGAAGCTTCTATGAGTCTTCATCAGTGTGAGTTAATCATATCAAGTGGATATGTGACACATTGGCAGTCTGTTTAGCATCAAAGTCCCTCTTAGTGTTTCCTGTTGAGCTGTGGGGCATGTAGAGGTCTACTTAATTTGACTTACATGGATGGCTGGAGCTTCATATTAGCTTCATGTAAAAAAATGAAATTCATTTTTTTCACAGAATGATCAGTGTGAACACAAGGAATGGTAGGAATTACAAAAACATTTCAGTATTATGTCATTTAAGTCACTGCTGATTTCTCACAGTTGGATAATGCCTGGTTGACACTGAAGTTCTTTTTTTAAGTTTCTCATTATTCTTTTAGACAGGGACTATAGAGACTGGCTAAACACTACTATTACAAGGCAACGTTATATTTTGGTTATTGGTCCCATTTTCCTGGGTGGTGCCCCGCATTATTAGTAAATTTAATAATCTTTAATTTCATAATTCATAATAACCAAGTATATCATCTTTAACCCCTAACACGCTGGTGCTCCATGTGAGGCCAGGCACAGCAGTACTATGACTATATTATAGTGGAAAACAGTATTGTTGAGAGTGATTTGATGTATCTAGCTTGGCATTTCCAGTAAAACTTCAAAACTTGCATATATAATCTTTTTTCTGAAATTGACTGACTCTTTTCTAATTGCTGCTTTCTCACCACAGACTGATGCCAGAGTGATTTTTTTTAGATTATACAATGTTGCTAGAACTTTCTTTTCCATTATAATGTAAAAAAATGTCCAAGATTCAGAGCCTTGCTCACAGTTTGTCCCCGCCACAGCACAGTAAGCACTGGTCCTTTGTGGACATCAGTGTTGGCTACTATTGGTCAGTGCAGGTCTGTCAATGTTAGAACGTCACAGCAACTAGTGTCCCAAAATCATTTTAAGCAACACACTCAGTACCCTCCTGTGAACATGTACTATCTTTTCACCAGCTACAGTGCAGAGGTAAAGTTGGTCAACTTACTTACCTTGTTAACTGTGTCATGTCAGACAATGTGCAACCAATCAGTACCTGAGGAAGAGAGATGACCCTCATCGCTACTGCCAGGACGCCTGTGCAGATGTCACCCGGTGTGGCCCCGTCATTGTTCCACAGCACCACCTGCAGGTCAGCATGGGCCATTGCACACACATAATTGATAATGTAATAGAAACATCAAACAGCCCTCTTGTAGCTTTTTGAAACAAGTTTGGTCTTGTTACATATTAGCCATAACTATATTTTACTGGATTCATTGTTGTAGAGTCTGTGTGCTTTACCGTGGTCAGAAATCACTGAATGCATGAATAATTCCATCTTTGAGTGATGGTAGTTTCTCACAGGGATACCTCATATTAATGAGCAATTGGTTGACCAAGGAAGGGAATGAGTCAGCTGAGGACAGAATAGTGTAGCAAAAAAGTTGCAATCAATTGCATTGTTTATGATATATGCATTTTACAACTTTTAACCAAGAAGAGTCACATTTAAACAAAGTTCATAACAGACAGTGGAGTGAAACAGGAGGGCCAGCTGTCTAAGGTAATATGTCTTAGAGCAGTAGATGATCAGCTTCTGTTCACAGCAATGGGCACTAGTTATTAACTGAACTCTCCACACAGTCTGTTAAGTTGACATCTTTCTGTTTTCATATCCCAACAGTTAAATACAACTGAGGTCTATGACAGTCACTGCAGCTGAAGTTCTAGGTATTCCCCAAAATTGTATATTTACAGATAAAAAGCTAAAAGACAAATCACACACTTATGATCAAAATGAAATATTTTCTGATATTTTCTTGGAGTTTTGATTGCAATTTTTGCAAGTTATGACATTAAATTATTTTTTAAATTTGTACAACAGTGTATTTACACCCCTGTGCAATATCACTGAAATGACTCAATTTTTATCAGGGTGAATGTAAAGTATTTATTCCTATTAAAACATTCAAAGCAAACTGGTTAGATTCAATTAAAACACAAACCTCAAAATACATCTGCTGTGGATTTGGTAGAAGCATATTTGCTTATTAGCTATAATTTATAATTATCAAAGATAATAATAGATTATTAAAAGAGAAATGATTACATTGAAAGGGCATTTCCAGTCATAATCAATGTTTGTCTCCTAAATTACATCACCTATGATCAGTTCATCTCATACCATCCGTACACCCAACTGTAGCGTGTGGAACTTTAGATTCAGTTTGTTCAAGAATCCATCATTTTGTAAAAATGCATGTAAGAGCACTGGACACATTTTGAAAGTGTTCTGTGGTTGCATATTTCATCATTTTTCCATCTAAAAATTTTTTGAATATGGTTGATTTGTGTTGGGCCGAACGCAGATGTGAAGTCTCAGTTCATCCAGCGAAGACAAGTCTCCAAACTCAGCAGGGAAAAGCACATGTTGTCTCTTTAAGCAAATTGGCTGGAGCTTCCTCTGGCAGTGGTGATGGAAAGAGAGTAGTTGAATGTACTTAAAAGTGCAGTGATGTCATGTCAGTGTCACTGGGTTTTCTGTGTCTCTGCTAATGAGAGATGTGAGTTAGGTTTTAGTTTTTCTTTGTTTTAGGACAAAAGTATCCTTGCGGTTAGGCTGCTGGGTAGGGCTGGGCGATATAGAAGAAAAGCATATTGAATATTGAAACATACATATAGATCGATGTCGATAATTATATCAGTACACTGCAAAAATCATACAAGTTTCATTAAAAAATGTGAAGAGTGGTTGCACAGTAGGATCCAATCTGTTATCAAATATAGGCAGATATATAAAATATTCAAAAACTACAAGAATACAGCCTCACTAATGCAGGGTGTGTATTTGTTGCAGTTCAAACAAGTCAAACATTCTGTTGTTCAAGTAAATTGGATTTGTATTTCTACAAAAACAAATCAAATGTGATTCAAAGTACTCTTCAGTTTGATTGAAAAACAAAAAACAGCATATAAATAAAGTAAAAATGTAATGTGGTAACTAATGCACAAAATATCAGCATTAAAATGTCTGTTATGCTATAGCAGCTGCAGCAAAAGATTTGTTCTGGAAAAGTCCTGGAAAATGATTTCAAGAAACAATCAAAAATAATGCATCAAGTGTGTTCCCAGTACCAGAAGAGAATGTCTTTCTCTTGCCCCAAAAAAGGGTAGAGAGGAAGGTTGAAAGGATGAAGGTAGATGAAGAAGGTTATTGTCAGGATGTTAATCTCATTATGGTTATTGTAAACACTGGACAGGGGCTAATAATAGCACTGTAACCTCTCCATCTGCTATCTGTGCTTAGTTCTGAACATGTGAGGCTCACAATCTACAACCCTTTCTTTAGAAAGAATGAATAAATGTTTATGGAGTATTTGGCTTATTTATTAATATCCTGCCACGGGTTGTCTCTTCTACCCTCACATTTTGCTCACTCCTCTCTTGTGTATTTTTCTCATAGCAATGTAAGGTGTGCAGTGAGTCGGGGAAGTCATGCGGCCCTGTGGGTCCCCCAGATGGCCCTGGGGTAGAAGGGTCTGACTTTGTGCTCTACGTCAGCGGTATCAGCACTGAACGCTGTGGACAGGAGAACATAGTGGCCTACGCTGCTTACTGCCAGCTGGAGGCAGAGCTGGACAGGTGAGAACAGCACATTATCTGCATGTTGTCTCAGGCTTGGTCATGTATCCTAATTCATAGAAATGGAATGGATCAAATATTAGAAACACAGTATAACACAGTGTGCTTGAGTAACACCACTAAGTATCTAAAACATCTAAAATGAGCATGAAATAGTTGAACACCTTTCAAAAACTGATAAACCAAGTATAAACCTTGATGAACAGGCTGTCATCTACGTAGGTTTATACAATAAACTGACATACGTACACTCTGCAGGTGAATGTATGTCACAAAATAGTTGACAAAGTGCCGTTTTATTCTTGGTGAGATGAATAGTAAAGTTGTATATACTCTTTAGCAAAGGGCATGAGAAACTGTAATGCTATACTATGATATTAAACTTGAAAAGTAAAATGATGAATGAGATGGCATTAAGTAGAGTAAATAAGATAATAGAGATCCAAAATCACACAAGTTGGTTAAAAACCATTTAACTCACTTAATAACACGTGAAATTGTTTCAATTGGTGACTGGTGGCAAATGACTTAAAAAGTCAGACAAGTTCCTTCTTGTAAGTTCAGGGTGTGCTTAGGTCAGAAATATAGCAGGAGACCCAATCCACTGAATACATTGTGTATTGAAGTGAAACTAAGAGTTCAGAATATTCTGTGGAGTAGGGTTGTCAAACATATGGCCACGGGCCAGAACTGTCATACCAATGCATTGGATAACAAAATGTGGAAATTTTTGAAAAGTAATTACAGATTTTCTGCTGCTTCAGATGTTTTTGCTCCCTCCCTGGTCAGAATATAATTATCTGAAAAAACAATGAATGTATATTGTGATCACATTTAAAACATTCCTTTACTGAACAACAGTCAGCAGCTTCTGTGCAAATAGTCTGAAAGGCTGAGACATAATAATGTTGAAATTACTCATCTTTCTTGATATATTTCAGGCTTTTACATAATGTATATTATATATTCTTTGGGCATTATTATTGCAACTTTCTCCAGGTCAGTGGCAGACAGATAATTTTTAAATGATTAGGAAACAGGACAGAATAAGATTTGAACTAAAAATGATTCCCAAAAGAAGATATATCTGTGTATCATCTGCATAAGTGTCAACATGCTCTGTCTACTAATTGTTTCCATCTTCACTCACCCTTTGATGTTGTGTGTGTCATTTAGACCTATAGCAGGGTATGCCAACCTGTGTCCTGCCATGATCTCCTCTCAGCCTCAGGAGTTTGAAGGGATGCTCTCCACTGTGAAACATGAGATCATCCACGCGCTGGTTTGTACAAATAGGCTTTTTTCAATTCTGTGGAGCTCAGGTTGCATGTCTGTAAACATGCAGTGATTCCATTAGAATCCATCTTTTTTTTTGGTTCAGTTTCACTGTTTAGATTTCTGTTGCGACTGAGCTTAACAATATTCACATGGGAATGTTTTTGGGTAGTCTCAGCTTAAAACTAGGGGTGTTCCGATCGATTGTCGACCTGATCGGCATCGGCCGATATGACCAATTGGAAATGGAGTTGATCAGGCTCAAGGGCAGATCATGTGATGCAAAAAAATGCACGAATCAAAGCTCTTCAACAATTGCCACATATCAGTAAATAGTTAAAATTGACAACCAAATGACAACAAAAAAATGAAAATTGCTTAATTATACTTATGATAGTCCAAAGTCCAACAGGACTTTTTATAATCATATAGACACAAATTTAAAACTAGAAAAACACTCCACACACCTCCACCAAGTTCTCAAAAATCACTAAGGCTCAGACATTTCTAAAAGTGAACACACACACACATAGAAACAAAAGATCTCTTATATTCTATATGTCTGAATTGTGGTATATTAATGGCTCTATTGGCCAGTAAACTCTGACATCATTGCTCTCACTCTGAAAGAAGAACCTACTGTACTTATATTAACACTATACCACCTTCCTGGACTTTGGACAAGCTTTCTCGACCAGTTCTCTGAACTTGTGTCACTCCTCATCATAAGTTATGACCAGATAATTGTAAATGATTTCAATATCCATGTAAATAACAAAGCTGACCCAAAACCATGCAGTTCCTCCAGCATGTTAGTGTCTCTACCCACAACCTTGACTTAGTCATTTCCAGAGATGTAATCACTCTAAAGTTACAGTTAAAACACGATACCTAGACAGCAGCGCAGAGGAGCAGTTTACTGAATTGACAGATTCAATAGATTCAAGCATTTTTAATCTTTCTTTTAACAAAATGGTAGATGCTTTTAACGCTGAACTTTCTGTCATTCTCAACAAAGTAGCTCCAATCAAGACTAAAACAAGATCCTGTAGAAAAATTGTACCCTTGATGAACAAAAATGTATGTGATCTAAAAAGAGCATGTAGGAAAGCAGAGAGAACATGGAGAAAAACAAAACTGCAAGTGCACCTGCCATTCTGAAAGACATTATCCTTACTTATAATAAAACTGTTCGAAATGAAAGAAGGACCCATTTCTCCAGAATCATTCCAGAGAACAATGGAAAAGGTTCTTTTCTCTACCGTTGACAAACTACTAAATCCAGCTCCCCTCGACACAGTGAGTCAGACATCTGCCTTAAAATGTGAAGAATTTGCTAGCTTCTTCCAACACAGAGTCATATCAATAAGAGCAGGCATTCAACATACAAGAAACAATCACTATGACACACCTGAGCATAGCCCTCCAGAACTAACACATTTTAGCAGTATCACTGAACCTGAGCTCAGGAAAATTGTTACTCAAACCAACTCTTCCACATGTGCACTTGATCCAGTCCCCAGCAATTTAAAAAAAAAATGTGTATGACAGTTTGGCTTCTGCTCTCCTGAAATTAATCAATACCTCACTGGACACAGGCATATTTCCAACTGGCTTTAAATCTGCAGTAGTAAGACCTCAAGAAACCAAATCTAGACACCGCTCTCCTCAGTAACTATAGGCCTATCTCCAACCTACCTTTCCTGAGCAAGGTACTTGAAAAAGGGGTTTTTAATCAACTTAATAGCTTTCTTAATCAAAATAACATTTTAGAAAAATTCCAATCTGATTTTAGATCAAACCACTGCACAGAAACTGCCACTGATCAAAACAGAGTAACCTCTGCACATCAAACAGGCCACCTCTGGACATTTTTTTTAAAAAAAACTGCTTTTAATTAATGTCTTAAGGGGTATTTTACACTCATTCTTTTTTAGTTTCTCTTTTAAATGTATTTGAACTTTTATCCTCTTTTATTTGTCTACTTTTAATCAGAATTTTTAAATATGTTTTTTAAAAATTTTGTTATGTCTAATGATGTTGTCTATTTTAATTTGCTCCATTTCGTCTGCCTCGCTTTAATTTGAGCTGCATTCAATGTATGACAGGTGCTGTATAAATAAAGTAGTTATTATTATTATTATTATTATTATTATTATTATTATTATTATTATTATTATTA
>JANJYQ010448009.1:0-11235 GCA_024605255.1 Rastrelliger kanagurta | reverse complement strand
GAGAGAGAGAGAGAGAGAGAGAGAGAGAGAGAGAGAGAGAGAGAGAGAGAGAGAGAAGGAGTGTGACGGGAATGTGAGAAGCAGAAAGTATGAATCAGCAAGAAGAGCAGACAAACACTGAATATGAGAATGAAAGGAAGGAAGCAAAGAAAGTCGAGCTGACAGGAAAGAATTAGAGTCTTGGGAACAAGTTTTCTGGATTATGTTTGTTAGAAACATTTACAATAGAAACATGGCTGTAAATAATTTAGATCTTGCAGTATTCAAATTGCTAAGGATAATAAGCAGTTCCATAGTCTGATTAGTTAAAATGTATAACATGCTGCATGTTCATGTTAAATAGTTCAGTTGAAGCTACGGTGTCTGTTGTAAGCATGCTTATAAGTTCTTGCTGTGCTAACTACACTTATCACTTTCTTGTACTTAAAAAAAGAAAATAGATGGAGCCACACTAGCAATGTTCACCAGGCTTGAAACATGCTTTACTCACTGCAGTATTTCAACATTAACCACAACTAAATAACACTAGTGTCAATCAAAAGATGACTAATGGCACATGCATTGCCCTCTTTGGCAATTAATCTGTCAATAACAAAGAAGAGCCAAAGTAAAGGTGAGAATATAAACATGGTGACAGCACAATCAGGTTTTGTAAATGACAATTATTTTTAGACAAAAAAAAAAACACTGTGCTGAGATTCTATTGTTTTCTTTAGTTTGTTAGTATGATCAATTCCAGAACAGCAGGGATGATCACAGCTAATTTCCTCAAAGTTAACATTAGCTTTACTTCATTGTCATGCCCTAACATATTCAGTGTAAAATGGATGCTGCTTTTAAAATCTGTCAAACATTATTATTCCAGCTTTCATATAATGGGAAACTTGATGCAACCAAGCAAACATACAAATATCGACAAAAATAAAATAGCGAAGTCCATACTGTGGCCCTATCCCTGTTAGGCATGGGCCAGCATGATATTCTGACCGTATGATAACCTCAGGCAGACTATTACGGTTGCACCATGATTACAGCTCTAAAGCTCTAAAATGTCTTATTTTGAAATGTCTGTATTCAAAAAATAAAAAACTTTTCCAATGAACAGTCTTTTACTTTTAAACAATATGTAACATGATGGAACAATAGTAAATATATATTTAAAATAATTTTTTAAAATTGCTGAATTATTTCTAAATAAAAAATAAATAATACAAAATAAATAAATGCAGTCATTTAACCTGTGGCTCAGAACATAAATAACTGAAAAAGTAAAAACACTTCTAAGAGAAAAATAAATAAATAGCCTAAATAAATGCTTAAATACCCAGGGCTGACTGTACAGGGGAGTGGGATAAACTTTTTTTTTTTAGCATGAGAACTCAAAGGTGTGGTGTGACAGCATGTGAACATAGTCAAATGTGTGTATCTCTCTCATTGCATGCATTTGAAACCATTATGATATGTTTTCACTGAGCTAATCATCAGAAAGCAGAGATATAAACCAAGACAAACAGGTGTTGTATCTCAGCCAAGAACTAATTATAATTTGTCCGTTCTACCCATAAATAAATAAACAGTATGTGCACACACATACAAGTCTACAATATCAACATTCAATGCTATTTTAAGTCAGTGTTTTGCTGAGTAATGGGGTTTCCACAATATAAACAAGTGATACTTTAAGTGGCAAAAAACTTACTAGGAAACTTTCCTTTTCATTTGGGAAGTTGTTTTAAGTTGAGACTCAGCATTCAACACACACTTAGTAATTGAGCAACTGATGTTTTTCTTATAAATATACAACATTTTGGAATAACGTTTGTTAATTGCTGTGTTATTGAATAGCTCAAACAGCAAATTAAATATAAATGCTCTCAATTTAAGATTTAACCCTGTTTGGGTTACTTTACGTAGCTATGTTCCACATTTAGCTCATATTTCATTCATATTAAACTCATACAGATGAATGCACAAACACTAACCTTTGTATTTCTGCGCAGGCTCTTGAGGATATTTCTCCTTTTGGGGTCTTCACTCTCCTCAATGGAGTTGTCCTTTTGGGCTCCTCCCTCATCCTGGCTAGCCTTGGGTGGACCTCCCATCTCATCATCACTGCCTATTGAGAAGCTTGTCCTAAAACTGCTGAACTTGCCGAGACGTTTGGATCTGTCTCTGTAAAGCTTCGGCTTCACCCCAATGGCTGACAGCTTTCTTCTGCGCTCCAGTGAGCTGCTATCAGCCTCACTGTCTGACCCATTCCCCCCAGCGCTTCCATTAGAGTGACCTTTGTTGGCATTGCGGATGGTTATAATCTTGCCCTGTGTGCTGTCATGAGGGACCGAGTAAATATTCTCCTCTTCTGTAGGTCGAGGTTTGCTCACAGCATCCATGGGCTCTGCATAGTCTGAGGGGTCATAGCCACCATCGCTACCTGGAGCCCAGGTGACTGCTTGGGGCAAGGAGCGGCGGTTGGTGCCACCCTGCTGGTCCATATAGGGACCAAGGTTGACTTTACGGACAGGCCTGGGTTTAACTTGTGGAGGAACTTTGTTGTTCAGCTTACTCTCAAAAGTGCTGAGCTCAGAAATGACAGAAAAGGTGTCACTTGAATCCAGATCTGTCAGCTTTATGCTTCCCAGGTGGGAGCTGAGACTACCATCCTCTCTCAGGGTTGGGTAAGGTGGTGATGGGTCAATATCATCTTCTGAGTCCATAAGGATGTTAACTGGACTGGGAGAGCCACAGCGAGGGCTGATGCTCTCATTGGTACATGCTTCAGCCACATTGTCATACATGTGAGTAGCCTCAACGATAGTACGCTTCTCTACAACCTCTTTGAGAAAGTTTTGGAAAAGATCTATCTTATGAAGCCCCCCTACTACGCCGCCATGTCCACATATTACTGTGTTAAATCTGGCCTCTATTTCATGGGCCAGTTCCTCTCCCTGACTAATCTGCTCCTTAGATGACTCAGAGTCTGACAGCTCCATCTGGCTCTCCCCTACTGCTAGCAACTGGACAGGGATGATGTCTTGGACCTCGCACAGGAAAGCACATAATGTCTCCATAGAAGCCTTGCGGCGAGCAGAGTAAACTGCAATGTAGCCATGGACCAGCCTGGTCTTGCGAAGGGAGAATGAGGAATGGAAGGAGAGCAAAGACAACTCAATATTCTGCTTCTGACCTCCAATATTGAGATCCAGCAGAACGGAGGTGCCACTGCTGAGGCTTGAAGCTGGACGACAATGCTGGGGAAACAGGAAGGGAGCAAGGAGCTGATCTAGGTCATACGTGTCTCCACACATCAGGCACATGACTATCCTCAGGTCTGCCTCAAGCATTGGCTGTGACTGAGAATCTCTGAAGGTAGAGGATGGAGGGGGTAAGGGAGGGGAGCTGCTCCCTATGCTTCTCCTTGATTCTAAGAGGCCCTTCAACATCTGGTTGATCTGCTTCTCATTGACATTGCGCCCATAACCCATACCTGGTGAGGCAGGGTCTAGGTAGGCGCACTGCAGCTTTCCAGCCACCTGCTGCCCTTGTTGGATAAGAGTCTGAGCTGTTTCTCCCCCAATATCCCCTATGGACCCCACCCCTCGTTTAGTAACCAGAAGGAGGGACAGTGGGAGTTGGGCTAAGCTGTTTTCCCTTTCTCTTCTACTTATGGTTGACTCCCTAAGCTTCTCTATACTCTCAACAACATAGGATAGGGATTCCTTTGAGTTGTACAAACACAGGCAACCATGAGGTGTAAAGGTTGGTGTGTGGAAAGAATTGACTGGGAGACGTACGTTGCCCTCGATGGGACGCAGNNNTCATTTGCCATCTCTCTAGCAAGCCCATCTTTTCCTAAGATAACAAGATTTATCCGTTCAGCCCTCCCCCCATCCAGTCTTGAACTGTCTGATGATGGGTAACGGGTAGGGAATCTGGAGGCCAGTATCTGCTCTATCTTACTGTCCACACAGTGGGGACTGTTGGGACAGGTGTCCTTCGTAGGGTGGTAGACAAAGTGGATATGTTTCAATACCAGAGCATCCCTTTCTGCCTGCAGCTTCTGCAGAGCTTTAAACCTTTGCTCCTCACCCAACACCTCCTGAATGGCTCCCATTTTCTCTTTACTTGGCTTTGCATCCACTTCCAGCTCATAGAAGAGCTCAGAGTATTCAAGAAGGAGTTCCTGAAAGTCCTCTTTGGCTCGGTCGATGATTTCCTTCTGATGTTTGTTGTAGATATCTAGATATTCAGCCTCATCCAGCCACTGGTAGAAGTCTTCATTCATGATGAAGCTCCGGGCCTCCTCCCAGGGTTTCCCTGGTGTAATGAATGGAGAGACACTTAGCTTCTCCTTGAACTCCCATCTCATCTCAGCCCGTTTGCGCTCAGTCCTTAGCTGCTCCAGGTGGGTCTCGTAAATATTTTCAGCTGCAGGGGTCTCCAGGAGGTCCTGGGGGATTCGATCATCTTCCATGTTATCAATGTGTGGTGTAGTCTCCCATGGGGTGTCATCTAACACTACAAACCACAGGGAAAAATCTCTCTTTGTCTCCAGGACTTTCTGAACTCCAGACCAGCTCAGGTGGTCTATCTCATCCAACTCTGGTATTAGCGCAGACAGGGCCTGTGGCAGAGTACCTAGATAAGCCCTCCTACGTTTCTCTATATGGTCTTGCTTAAGTCTATGCACATGTTGCTGGAAGAGCTTCTTGGCTTTAGCAGTCCCCTCAAGGAAAACATATTCCTTGTACTCAGGGGCAGTCTGCATACGACGATTGACAGTGGGCCATGTCTCATTGTGGTTCTTCACAATTCGGTTGACCAACCACTCATAGCGGTCTTTGGCGGAGGCAATCTGTTGACTCTGCTGTTTCAGTGCCTCAAAGTAAGGGATGATTTTGGGCTTTCCCCTACCCTTGTCTATTAGCTGAACCAGTGTAAGAAAGGCTAGATCAACATTGACATTTGAGCGTGCTGATGTTTCAACCACCTGTAGGTTCTTCTTGGCTAGGGCAAAGGTGTGTGAGTCTTTAATATAGCGCTCAACTCCTTCATCACATTTGGTAAGAACCAGTACCACAGGTTTCTTCGTTTTGGCTAGCTGGTTGTACAAGTTGGTGACAAACTTCATCTGGTCCTCAAAGCTACGGTTCATACCCCTGCTAACATCCACACAGAGTAAGAAACCATCCACCATAAGCTTGCCCTCAGGCATCTGTTTCTGCTCAAAGTCCTGCTCCAGCCCCAACTGATCTGTGCAAAAGTACATCAGCTTCTCAGCTGATGCCAACTTGGTTGAAGCTGCCCTCTTGATGTAAGGCTGCAGTGCCGTACTTCGGTGTGGCTGGAACGTCTGGTCGTCAATGAATTCTGTCTGCTCCACCACATTCATACGGCACTCTGGCCCCTCCTCCATCGTCCGCCCAGCCTCTCCCCAGAACAGGAAGTGGTCATTGTTCACCACACGGCCTCCAAAGTCACTGGTGCTGAGAACAGAGGTGTGGTCAAGGTAGAAGTCATCTGCACTTGGCCGGACAAAGCGGTTACACAGGCAGGACTTTCCCACTCCACACTGGCCCTTCTCCTTCTCCGTGCCGGACAGCCCAACCACGACCAGGTTGTAGGTGGGTGCCCGGACATCTTGCTTTTTGGCCATCATCATCGCTGGCAGAGGCTCATCCTGCCATGCTGGCCACAAGCTCTAGGGAGAGGAGAAGGCTGCCAAAGAAGGAAGCTTTCCATGCAAGGGGAGCTCACTGGACTGGGGCCTGGCCCTGCATGATATAGAAAAAGAGAAAATGGAGAGATATAATTAATCTAAAGAAATACAGACAGAAAAAAAAACATTCCAATGACAGGTTTTATTATTAGAGCGCTATTGTGTCTCTCATCTAAATTCCTACTGTGTGCCGATGTGCTCTTAATAATGTTTAATCTGTGATCCTATTTCTCCATTGAATGTTTTCTGAAAAGATTGAGGTCAGTGGCAAAGCTGTTGGAATGCTGCACATTACTTAACTGAGCTGTAGTTCAGTAAAAGGCAATTCTTCCCCATTTAACTCATTTAGATTTTATACTGCCAGAACGGTACTGTTCAATAGTGGTGCCTTCCACATTTCATCCCTATGTTCATAGAGACTCGATATGTGTTTTGGCTTATTATATGACATCTCACAGCATGGTTGGTAGTCTCCCTGCCAGTAGCAGTCGAATAAAGTTATGCTGGTTTTTCAATATCGTCAAAACACAGACACATAGACACATACAACACAACACACTTGTGAAAACAGGCACACTAAGCTTCTTGCACCCCAAATGAAAGACACACACAGGAAGATGAAAGCAGATAAGTGTTCCAGAGCTAAAGTTACTAATTGGCCAACTAGGGAAAGCCATCTGCATTTTAAAACCCTGCATTGCCTGTTGGCTGACTCATCTCCATCAAAAACATGTTTTCCTATTTTTCTCACCAAACACCACTCTGCAAACAGATCAGAGTTGGCTGATGTGCCATCACTAATGTTTCAACATATTTTTCTACAGTAAATACAACAAACTGGTGTTATGCTGTCAATACAGTACATAGACCTAGGCATATACATTGAGGTTCTGTTAACTGGCCAGTCTCAGTATAAATTACTCTATTATCAGTAGATCAGATCTAAAAATAAATTAACTAAAGAGAGTACTGGGGATTGAGGATGCTCTTTATGGAATGGCCCTTTTTGACAGTACAATTTGTAAAGAACAAAAAAATCTTCCAAATCTGTAAGACAGCTAAGAGTATGAGTATGAGACCACCCTCTCCATGTCATAACTGAGCAGCTAATGTACTAAAACAGACGTTAAAGCCACTATTAATCATGAATAGCTCTTTTGACAAAGAACACAAAAGCAGACAAAGCCTTCATTGCTTCTGAATTGAGTTTGTCAGACAACAGAGAACTGTGGATGTGCAAAGATGAACTTCAAAGTCCAGCACTGCTAAACCAGAGGGGTAGGCAATGAAAAGGAAAAGGTGGGAGGAGTAAGAAACTCACTATAGTGGAACACACTGCACATTAAATAAAATCTCATACCTGCCATGTATCCACTACTGAATGTACTGCCATATTCATTTCATTTGAAAAGCGAGTGCCATTAATCGAAGTTGAAAGCTAACAGTTATGGCAAAGCCTTGAAAGCCAAAGTTTCTATAAAGCAAATTCAGGCTGTGAATTAACATTACAGAGGCAAGACCTCCCCAGTGCTTTACCAGCTGTATAAGTTCCAGAAGAAAAAGGAGTCAATATCAAAAAGAATGTCTTCTGTTTTGATATCGGTAGAGGAAACGTCCATGAAAAATGTATCAAGGCATCCTGAGATAGACCCAGTCCCTCTAATAATAATAATAATAATAACAATAATAATAATAATAATACATATGAATTGGTACAGAACCTGGGAATCATGGTTAATTCAAGTCTTCTCTTTCCAGGCCTTCTTTGTAAGTATGCATGCAGCACATGTATTTTCTTGTCTGTCATCCATATTTGTGTGCGTCTGTACATAGTTTATGATTAGTGTTGTGTGTACTCATGTCTCTGTTAAGTCTGTAATCAGGGAATATGTGCCTTAGAATAAAACCGTACAGTGTACACAGCCATGGCTAGATAAGAAGAACTGCAGGTGAGGTATCTCTGGAGGTAACGTCAACAAGTTAAAAGTGGACCTGCATCCTAACCTAATCATATTCATATTATAGAGCAGACAATCTTGATTACAATCACTCACAAAAAAATGACCTACTACCCTTGGGTATGGTCTACTGGCTAAACAGAACATGTAACTAGCCTGCTGATCATCATATTTCACACACTATATGATCCCCTACTGTTGGGTTTCATAAACATAAAAATGAAAGGTTGCGTGTGGAATCCATCAATAAATATCTGACATGTGGAAGATCTACTCTGTAAATGAGTCTCTTATTTATGTCAGGGAATAATTTACTGTATTTTAAATTATGGTTGTCTATTTGAAGTTTAACCAAAAGGGACTTCAGGTAGGTTTGTTCACTCTGCAAGTGCACACAATGCTTTAAACTGTGTCTCTACACAAATTGAACTGGTATGACATGCTTGACATAGCCGCCTACTGAGCTGACAGAGGGTGTTACATTAACAGATAGCCTTAGTGCAGACCCACTTCAGCACAAGTGACCTATATGAGTTTACGCATAAACATGCACACATACATGTGCACACAAACACACACAGACAACCCAGATCTCATCCCATATAACATGTTGGTGGTGATTATCGTATCATGTGTGGAATAGGTTATGTTTGTGACCAGTTGTGAGAGTGTCTGGATTAAATTAAGTCAAATACTCCTAAAGTTGCTGTGGACCTGGAAGCTAGTCATCAATGTTCTAACAGATGCATAGCTAACATCTGCTTCACTGACCCCACCTATCTTTTTCTAAGAATGTTCACATGTGTGCTTTGTGTATGTGAATCTGCAAGTTCATACACATTTTGAACTACTACTGCAGTGAAGTGCTTTGAATGCAAGTAAGAGGTACGCATGTGACAAAGTCCCCTAAATAAACTGAAAAGGAGTACCAAACAACAGAGGCCTAGCGCAGTTTTCTTTGTTGTCTGGTCTGTCCGAGTGACATGTCGCTGAGAGAAGCCGACAGTTTACAATTGAGTGTTAAGTCATGTGAGGATGCCATGGTTTACAACACAGCAGCAGCAGATAATGGAGGGAAATAAAATGCCTCATGAGACTGACAGAAACATAGAATTTATATGACATTACAGCTGCACAATTCAGCTTGTTTCAACAGCCCGTCTGGCAGACTAAGTGCTGCATTTCAAACACAATAGATCGAGTACTGTATTTAGGGAATACATTTCCTCTTTCTGTAGATCTATAAAAGACACCACTGCTTGAGCTCAACTAGCTTTAGTGCAGTAGTCCGGTTGTAGAGCAGTCAGGCAGCCAGTCTCCCAGTTCACCCTGAGGCCTGGTGTCTGGTGCGCATGTCCGGCCGCATACCACTGTCTCGAGGCCCAGGGCTGTTTAAGGCTGAGGCAGAGATAGGTTAGGGCCTGTGTTGCATCTGCCTGACCCTGAAACAGGAGGGTAAGCAGAAAAAGGAGAGAACGACACTAGAAGGAGGTGGAGGTGGAAGAGGTGCAGGAAGGAGTGGAGAACGTTGGGGGAGGGGACAGTGGGTGGGAAGTTAGCCTACATGGAAAAGAATGGGTATAAGGGGAAGGAGAGAGAGGTCAGTGGCCTGGGTCATATGAGCTGCACACTGGTATCCCCTTAGGGAAGAGGGGTAGGGCGTGGCGAAGCCTGGATGAGTTAAGGGTCAGAGTCTGACCCGTCACATCACTCTCTCCCTGCCTCATCACAAACAGCGTTACAACTAGGGCCTGCCCAAATACCACATCTCCATCTCTGTGTTACTTTTTCCTCCTACCTTTCACTTACAAACATTTACTGAGCTACTGGTTTAAAATGTGCGAAAATCACACATGAATCACATTTCAAATTCAGTCTCGCTTCAGCTGAACCAAACCTTTCTAGGTCACAGACTGTCTCAAGGACGAGGAAAGCCCGTACAGATAGGATGCATCTGTAGGGTACTGGAGTGCAGTCTGAGCTAATGCCGGGGCGGCAGGGCGTGAAGTTCATGAAAACACGTGCTACAAAGGGCAGCAGGGAAGAGGCTGTGTTCACTGCTCATGAGGAAGGACCATGCAGCCTTCACAGGGTGGCTGAGTTCCTCTCATTACAGAGCTAAGAAGACCTAGTGAGGAAGCATCGGCCTCGGAGTTTGAAGAGTCTCTCGATCAGTCAGGTCTTGGCTAGATGGATAAATGCGAGAAAAATCAAAATAGAAGTGGATGTCATGGAATTAACAAATATTGTGAAACTCTGCAGTGTGTTTTGCATAAAAGCGAAGTACTGAATAGATGATATGTATATTATGTGCTGTCAATATTAAGGAAAGGCTTTGCTAATCTTTACACAAATGAGGAAACTGATATAGTTTTAACATTGTTCGGTCCACCTCAGAGATATTCCAGAGTGTTCTTAATGGTATCCTGCACAACAACAACAACAACACAACTATCAGATATTTCCTGCTGACTATAACACAGTTTATACTGAAAACTGCTAAACGAGGAATCTTGCTTGCACGGTCTCCCAGCTAGCCCTGTGGTTGTACAGTATTATACACTCAGGAAGGCTGGGAGTTGACAGAAACAAAGGTCATGAAATAGTCATGAAGCAGTATGATGGTGATGATGATGACAGAGAGGCAGTAGGGAAAAACTCTAACACTCCCTTATTCTCTGGGATACATGGCTGGCCAGCTCTCCCAGCCAAAACGTGTTTTTCCCTCTCTTTTTCACTCCTTCTGCATGATGCAAGTCTGCATCCAGTTGTACTTCCGTTCTCCTCTCCCTTATTATTTTTTGTGCCTCTCACCCACATTATTTTCATCATATGGATTTCCCATTCCCGGCTGTCAAAAGATTTTTTTCATCCCGACTCTTCTCTCGCGCTCTCTCTCACTCACTCCCACACTCTTCCCTGCCTCCCTCCAACCCCTCCACCCTCTGGAGACTTGTTGTCCATTAGTAGAAGCTGGGGTTGAGGGCAGGGGTTCAGGGTTGTGGGTGGGTGGGAGCA
The DNA here is from genome assembly GCA_024605255.1 of Rastrelliger kanagurta. Classification (NCBI taxonomy): domain Eukaryota; kingdom Metazoa; phylum Chordata; class Actinopteri; order Scombriformes; family Scombridae; genus Rastrelliger; species Rastrelliger kanagurta. The sequence continues at coordinate 543 of JANJYQ010448009.1, read as the reverse complement.
GCAGCCCTCCTTACACTGATACCACTTCCTGTTCATACTGTGCTCTCACTTGACATGAATCTAGACTCACAGATGAATGTACACGATGTTGCGGAGGATTAAAAACATGATACGAATGCTCATGATAACAGGTCCAACGCAGCTTCATACAAATTAAATTGCAGAACATAAGCACTGCTGCGCACACACACTAACAATTATTCATCAAACTTTGCCTCAGCACTACACCTTCAGTGCACTTAGCATGAGGTGCTCTGTGGAACTGAGTACTCGGTGCATCCATCATTAAAACTTAAGTCATTTGTCTGTTCAACAAATGCAGTACATCCATCACCCCACCAAACAGGAAATACAAATACCGTCACTCTTTCCATCTATTCTATGAATACACACACTGGCAAAAACATAAACACTGCAATTGTCCTTCTGCTAATGTATTTCACATGTGGGCAGACACACAAACCAAACCACACAAGTATCAAGCAGTCACTAAGATAAGATAAAAACAACTTCCCTGTGTAGAAAAATGTTTTATATTTTATA
>JANJYQ010447950.1:0-13608 GCA_024605255.1 Rastrelliger kanagurta | reverse complement strand
AAATAGTAATTATCCTCATCATGATTACAATAAAAATAAGAAATAGTCACCATCTCTGGGAGTCCCATGAAGAGGTCCTGGTCAGACTGCTGAAAGGAGGGGAAAAACAAAGTATCTTGTAATTAGCTGATCTATTATTCATAATATAGATTATTAAATGATTGACCATAGTCGCCTCCACTTGCTGAGGAAATTGAGGTCCTGAGTGAACAGGGCTCTCGTCTGGACGTTTTATGACTAAATGGTCGCTTCAGCTATTTTTTACACTGTGATCTGCAGGAGAAGGGTAGTAATCCATAGAGGAGGTGGATGAGAGGAGAATGTTGGTTAAACTGCCATCCATCATGGACAACACCTCTCAAGACACTGTGTGACACTGTGGAGTCTCTAAGTAGCACCAGACCAGTAGATCTACAGTGTAAGAGATTCTGCAGGTCTTTCAGTCCGACCGCTGTCAGACTCTACAGCACGTGAATATGTTAGCGCTCAATTTGTTTATTGCATATGTTTTATGTTGTGGATGTGTATATTACAAATGTTTTTGTTTCTGTTTTGTTGCTGTAATGAGTGAATTTCCCTGTTGTGGGATTAATAAATTACTAATCTAATAACAAACATCTTCTACAATGCAATGTAGAGCACACACTATTAACACGATGATCACAAATTATGGCCTCAAAAATGACTATAGAGTTGATTCACAAATTTGTGAATGACAACAGTTGTAACAAGATAACACCTACATCTCACCTCGCTGTTGGTTTTCTTTTCATCCTTTCATGTGTTAAAGTGGATCACAGATTTCAGCACACAAAAAGCACAGCCATCAAAACTTGTGATCTTATTTAAATATTACAGTTTGCTCTCAAACTAAAGTTTGTGATAAAGTATGAGAAAACATAGGCAATAAAACTGCTCACATTAACCTTGACTTTGCTATGATTCATTTCTACAAACTCCAACTCTAGCAGAAAACAGTGTTAGAGATAACATTATATTTTTAAAAATACACAAGGAGAAAAATCAATTTTGAACCTTCTGACCAGAAGACATTAGTCACCAAGGCAGATATAAGTCCTCTCTTAAATACAATGGTGCAGGAAATTATTGGACACTTCGCTTAAATGTACCAATAATGATACTAATAACAATCATCATCATCATCATCTAAAAATACTCCAGAAGTAAATGTTCTGCATTCAAAATCTTAAAAATGTTCATCAGCAAAATGCACTAAAAGTACCGTAGAAAAACACTGTCACTGATATATTTCTATACATGACATTATTAGGCTTTTAATAGTGATGTATCTAATCTAGTACAGTGGTACCTGACCTAGGGGCCTGGCCCCTCTAAAGAATCACAAGATAAACATGAGGGGGGAAGAGATGATTAAAGACGCACAAAGTTCAGATAAACAAAATTGTACTTGTATATGTTTTAACTTTTCTTTATACTTGCTGTGGAATATGGGATATATTCGCCTGTGTATAGTCAATCATTGTGTACAATCCTAAAGATTGTTGTCTTATTATTCTATGTACAGTAAGAACACTGAGAGCCACTAAGTCTGTCAAATCCTTTGTTTTGTGTCCTTGTGATAAGTTGACCTTGACCAGTGATTTAAATAACCTTCCTGATGGGAAATAACTCTTTGTTGGGACAACTAACAACTCATAGCATTTCAAATGTGACAAAGAGTTCAAACTAGTCACAAAGGTTTGCAATGTTTTGCACAATCACGATCTGAAAATAACTATAGTTTTCAAAAGTAAAAAATTTAATGCTGCAAAAGTATACACCAGAAAATACTTAAGATACCACCAAATTGCACTTAAAGTAGAGTAGAGTAAATATTAGTACTTCACCACTGATTATGTAATGATTATAGTAGGGTCCAAAAGTTGGACACCACTTTCCTATTGGAATGTGAACCCTACTCTATTATCATCACACCTGGATGCCATGATACTGAGTCAGGAGAGACAACTGGAACAGAAGTAGACTTTGGCTGAATCTCATTTCTCTATCTTACCTCTTCCCCTTAACCCTACCCCTCCGATTTCCACATTCGCATGTAGGGGTAGGGGTAAGTGGTAGGGCTATATACTCCTTCAAACGAAGATTTTTCAGAAGCACGCTTAAAACAAATGGGTATGACCAATTTCCCAGACAGAGACAGCAACTTCCACGATGAATGAGACCAGACTTTGGTCAAAAATATATTGGGTATTTGATTTTGTCCATATTGCCCAGCCCCTGATTTTACTCACAAAATATAACAATTAAAATATTAGCACTCTATTAATTATATCTGTCAATTCTGTCTATCCATGATATTCAGCATTATATAAAATTGTTGAAATGACCCTTGCACAGACATTGAGTGAATTTATTTACATTGTGCTAATAACAGGCTACATCTCTAACTCTTCACTTATAGGTAAAAGTTTGACTGCAGGGTTTCTACAGTAATTTTATTGTGTGGTATTATTTATTTATTTTTTTAACAATAAAGTTTTTTTCTACCCTGCCAACCAACAATCCCAATTAGAGAGCAGACAGTTTACTGGTGCCTCTAAATCACTGAATCCGCCCCTGAGCTGAAGATAACAGAAGGATAGGTTATCTGGTTCCTACCTGGCTGTCGGTCCTCTTTTTCAGGGTGCCTGTCCGGCTGTCGCTTCGTGTGAGCCGCCTGGATGAGCTGTCGGACTGATAGGAAGCACAGAAAAGTGGAAAGCCTAGTATCAGATACCAGTAAAGCTAACAACGGGAAACTCAGCTAAAGCTAACATAGAGGCCTGAGTAAGAAAAACAGCCGACTCTTCACAAGAGATGGTGTTCACACTTAAAATCAAAACAAGTTTAACTTCCCATTTTCTATATTTAAGCTAAAGTTATGTCGTTTAAAAAGCTCAAAGTAAGCTAACAGAGTCGTCTTTGGCTGTAAACAAACACTACCGATGTTACGTGGAAGTCGGTAACCCCCTCCAATCATGTTCCCCTCTTGTTAAACGTTAAACAATGTGTCTCAAAGCAACATCCGCGTTTGGATTCAAGTTATGGTTAGCTGGTTGTAGGTTAAGGTAAACTTGGGTTAAAATTAAACACATTGGGAGACGACTGGTGGGGATTATGGGGATAAGGGAACACGTATCGACAAGGGAACAGACTTCGACATAACACCGTGATTTGAGTCCTCTCACCTCCTTTATGATGCTGCGCAGAGACTCATCCTCGCTCATTCCCCGAGAAAAAGCCCGCTTCCTCGGAGAGCCGCTGCCGTCCAGGGTGACTGAATGCATTTTTTTTTAATCTTTTATATAAGTTTCTTGTTTATGTAACTGCCAACCTCCGAGCTGCCTGGTTGAAGTGGTGTTTGGTGCTTGTTTCCTACGCAGCAGCACGGTGAAGTACACCGTCGACGCCCAGAACGAAATCTATCGAGAGCCCGTCTTTAACACCCGCCCTCGCTCCGCCCACACTGAGGAGTCAGAAATCAGCTCGAGTCATGCATGCCTACAGTCAGGGGCGGACTGTAACATCAGGGAAGGTAGGAAATTGCGCCCAACTAAAAGGGCCCCGAATGTTTGGATGTTGTTACTATTCTGACTTTGATTTCTGAGTCATTTTATGCATAATAACTTATCAAAGGCTCCAAACCAGCACTTAAAGATGCAGTGTTTACGATCTAGTAGTGGCATCCAGTGGAATGCCTTAAAGTAGCCTAATAATAAGTATGTTTTAATTAGTCTGCAATCCCATGAAAATAAGAACATAAGTATTTATTATATTATTTTGAGATAATAGTTTCACTATTTAAAAAAAGTTATGATGATTTCTGCCAGTCGGTTAACACTGCCAGTCAGAGATAGGCCTATGGTGAAGGTAGAGCAACTCAAAGTTTGCCTGGGTCCTCCAAATCATTAAATCCACCCCTGTTTATGGCTGTGTTCAGTTAAAAAGAAAGTAGTTTCCTTGGGAGTTTAAAGTTCAAATGAGCATTATATTAAACCCCTAAAAGCTGAAAAAGCTCAGATTAACAACCATTTTTAGATGAGCTAATTCTTTGATTAGAGTCTGAATACCAACTGCAACAAAGCAGACCACAGCTCAGGAGCTGCAGTCAGTCCTCAAAAGCCCTGAATGTCAGTTGTTTTTTGTAATTTGGTTGCTGCAACACAGTTAGCCTACAATACCAATTAAGGTAGGACCTATATAGGCCTATTACGACTTAAAGACCCTTTAAGACATTAAAAAAATCTTATTTGAATAATAATAACAATACTTAAATTTAAGTTGAGAGAAACCTCTATAATCAGACAAACTCTACACATAAATAATTTTACATAGTAAAGTTTAAATGAAGTAACGATAAAAGAAGGATAGAAAACCTCCAGATGGTTTGATGCTATTATTGGAGTACTGTCCAGTCTCTGGGTTTCTAGCCATAACACTAATGAGGCTATTGTATGTGATCTGCAGTGTACTTGATAAGAGTATGGAGGCAACATGTGCACAGAGGGCAGCAGATCAGGCATAGGAGGTCATTAGAGTGCTGTCGAATCATAATATGGCCATGGCTTTGTGGAAACATATGGTGCACCTCAAGTTTATAGAAATTTGAGACAATAAAGAGTTAATTAATACATTACACTCATGTTTTGCTAATGAAGTATTTTAAGTAGTGGTAACTGTTGAATAGCCATTAAGGGAAACCTCTTTAATTAATTTTTATCATCTTTTAACTTTTGCTGCAGAAAAAAATACTTCCACAGTTTCGTCAACTCTTTTCAGGCTAATGATAATGCACTGTTGTCAGCCTTTTATTGCATGTGTTTATATGCCTACTTAACACTATACTACTAAAATACCACACAGGATATGTTTAGGAGAAACTATAAATAAGGCACTTAAAAAATCAGTTATTTTAAAAGGTTGGTGCATAATCCTGCTTCATGTGAGAGATTCCTTCCCACCAATAAACTGGAAAAAAGCTGCAATGTCATGACTTTTTGCAGACAAGAGAGGGAAGTAAGTAAATTCAGGCAAACAGCAACATTATCACATCATGAGTACGCTTTTTTCTTTTCTTTGTTTAGTAGGAAATGCACAAACAACGATGAGCTAACTATGAAGTGACCTTTGTTTTATGATGAAGTGCCAAGAGAGGAAGAAGCACCGCAAGACAAGCGGCACCAGATTAGGTGCAACTGTGTTTTTCTCCAGCAGATGACACCAGTGGGTCAGTGATACCACACAAACTCCAGACGACTCTTCTCTCTATGAAGTGCAATCTGCACATGAAGAAATGTGTTTCAGACATATCGCATAACTTTTATTGAGCACATGATTATCTCTGCATGGCTAGGTGTCTTTTAGACTCTGACATTTTGCAAGTCTGGGGTTTTTTAGTTTAAATTTGAGATATATATCCTTAAAATATCACAATAGAAATAATTAATGGATTAACTATTTAGAAATGTGTGACATTTTCATGGGGCTTACAATTAATTTAATTGATTAGTATAATCTTAACTTTACATTATAAAAGAAATGCAGACTTGTAACTGCTGCATGCCTGCAGAACTTATTGATCTTGGTCTTTTAGTGTTAAACTAAAGGATCCAAAACTTATAAAACATTCATTTTGCATTTTAGAGTCATTTGTTTTTTTTTATACAGAAATGGCCTTTATTGACTGAACAGGTTCATATGAGACTTTGATGCTGCAGTTTATGCGTGTTTATGAATGATTGGAAAAAAAGCTTCTGCAGTTTAAATAATTTGCATCTGAATATCTGATGCCACCACATAAAGATAAATCTTCAGAGGGTTTCTTGTTGGGAAAAAAAATCATTTGCTGAATTTGATTTAGGAGCTCATGATGATAATTCAAGAGGAATCCATTAACCTTTTTTCAATTTACACCATAATAAAGCTTTTATAACAACAGGCGCAGTAAACCATAGTTTATGTCATTATCATGATAACCTAATTGGGCTATATCTCTAATGTTAGACATTGTTTCTGCACTGTAAAAACATTTATACTCTCATAACAGTGCCTGCACCCTCCCTTCGCTCTGTCCCTCTTGACTTGGTGACAGACCTAAATGCCTTTTGTTGCAATCTTAGCCAATGGAGACGGATTACGACACCGGGCAGCTGAGATATATAAAGAGCCCCTTTTTGACCGCACTTGCACATTTTTCAGTGACACTTCTGAACATTCACACACCTCCATGGACTAAATTATACAGAGGACCCCAAAACAACCATTGTACTACATGTGAGCGGGCTATGCATTCCTTAGATTGATCAGTTGTTAACTTTCAAATCAAATCAGTTTGTACCGAGACACACTGGAACGCACTTTTTCTTGTTTTTTTTGCTTTTTTAAATGTATTGCTAAACTGCTGCTGCTGTAAAAAACAACAACAAAAACAACTTCGGGGTGATCTTAATGGAATAGATGCTTGTCACTGCTCCCCAGCCTTTTGTAGGATAAGACAAGGAGCGACGCGCATCCAAGTGAGGGGATATAACGGGATAACGCGAGTATAAAGAAAAGCAAAAGAACGAAAAAAGTTGCATTGCTCAGTGTCTGCTCATCGTCATGTCGAGGTACAACTTCTTACTGTGCTTGATGGTGCTCATCTCCCTGGGACAGTCAGGGAGCGATGAGCCCAATCTGCTGCTGCCTCCTGCCAGCGAGACGCCCACGGATGCCGGGCTGTCTCTGCTGGACGAGGACACCGGTGCCCACGAGTGCTCCGCATGCGTGTGGAGGGAGCAGAGCAAAGTGCTGAGACTGGAGACCATCAAGTCCCAGATCCTGAGCAAGCTGCGGCTGAAACAGGCGCCCAACATCAGCCGGGAGGTGGTCAACCAGCTGCTGCCCAAGGCGCCTCCGCTCCAGCAGCTCCTGGATCACCACGACTTCCAGGGAGACGCGTCGTCCCAGGACGAATTTATGGAGGAGGATGAGTACCACGCCACCACGGAGTCTGTGATCACTATGGCCTCTGAGCGTGAGTAATAGTTTACAACCCAATAATATTGTCTCCAAATGCGTCATGCGCGCAATTGCGGATCAGATAGGCACAAGCGACTCAGGCCTGCGCGTACAGTGGAGCCACTGGGGCTCATTCAAGTCAGTGACCTAACCTACTTGGGGGTCCACTCTGTGTGTCTGACGCGGACTGATAAAATTAGACAAATGGCCCTGGTCAGCTGTTCGCCACGGCTGTCAAAATAGGGATTGTGTGTGAACCTGATAAATCAATAATCAACAGCTTAAAGAGCCTCGTCACTCTAAAATAGACAGCTCCAATATGGCTTAATGAACTTTTGTTTTCATGGTGATGATGATTATTATTATGATGATGATGATGATGATTGTGATAGTCATCATGATCATGATAATGAATGGTTATGCATTGTGCTTCTAGTGATAAAGTTCTTTTGGGGCAGGGTGTCTTTAATATTTGGATCAAGCTGCGGAGCCTTTCAGTCCACCTCCTGCTGTCAGACAGGCTGCATTTCAAACTTTGCTTCTTTCAGATGATTTTTGTGTTTGACAGGGAGTGAACGCATGACAGACCCGCTTGAATGTCAAGTGCATTATTAATGATAATGCAGCATTTGGCTGACAGTCTCATCACTTTATCCTTTATGTTTGCATATAAAAAGCCCTAAATCCTGGAATTATGATCACGACGTGAGGCCCCTAACAATTTGCTCGCGCTCTTATAGTTTCCCATAAATCCACAGATAAACCGCAGGCAGGCCCCTTGGAGACATTTTATAAAATTGCTGTTGAACCCTGGCAGCTGTGCTCTATCGGTCTTTTATAGGAGGCTCTACCGGTTTCCCTGCTGTTCATCGCAGTGAGAAAAAGTGTGTCCAAAAAGCTGCTATTGTTCCCCTCATGCAGCGGCCCCCCTCGGCCGCACTTGCCTTTTAAATGCGAAGTTTATAGGCGCAGCTCGTTTTTTTTCCACCACGAGTACACAAAGAAAGAGAATCACTTAGGGTCGAGGGGAGTGTGTGACCTTTTCCTGGAGAATCGCGGGGTTCAACAACATTTACACACGTAATATATTCTGCACAAGGCGGATAAAACACACTCCAAATAATCCGTTTTTTTACACCGTGAGTGAACAAAGATGGACCCATGTGCAGGAGACTGGCCTCATGTGTTATCTGACACGATTAATTTCTCATTATTACATCTATCTATCTATCTATCTATCTATCTATCTTCTCATCTAATAAAATAGATACATATTTCAGGTTATATCTAGTAGTTTCTAACACTATCACTGAATTCCTCATCTGTCCACCTGTCTCTATGGGTAGAGCAGAAAAATCATCGCTTGGTATGTTACTGCAAACTTAATGGCTTTCTGAATTTGATTGGCACCACGACCACATTTTGTTCTAGTCCTTGTAGAACTCTCTGAAAACTATGTGCATATTAAATCTAAATCAATTTATACTTGATTGATTCACACATGTTGCACAGCTGGTCTTGTATCTTAGAGGTGAATTAATTTTAATCACCTTTGATCTATCTATCTATCTATCTATCTATCTATCTATATTTTACTATTCTCTGTCCACCTGCAAATTCACTCAAGATGAAACAGTGCATGCATACATTCATAAGAAATCAACAATTATCTCAAGTATATATTTTAAACACTTTTAACACTTTCTTCGTCTGCATAGCCAGCCACACACACACAATTTCTTAATGTGATATCTTCCCAAAGCAGAAAAGGCTGTCATGCATGATGCAGGCTAATTGCATATTTCTAAGGACTTCATGCCAGCCAGAGGAGCTAATGACTGACATTACTGCTGTATCTGTCATGTTACAGCACTTCCTCTCTGTTCTGTTTGCCTCATCTCGTTACGTCAGCTGCAGTTTTTATCATCTGCTCCTTCTTTCTCTCTACCCCCCTCCACTCCACCCCCCACCCTCCGCCCCCACCATCCTCCCTGTTAGCCCCCTCTCTCCTTCCTCTCTTTTCTCCGGTACATGGAAGAGTTCAGAGAATGAGTGCATCTCTTTTGCCTGTGGCGCCTTAGTGATCCCACAGGATTAAAAGTGCCTTTTCTGTCTCTCTGATAGAAGGAGGACTTCAAACACTATTCCCTGCGCACCTCGAACCCAATCACCCTTTCACGGTCGTGCACACTGCCTTTGATGGGCCATGTGGGTTCACACAGTACATACTGAACTGGACCCATGCCAGAGTTGCTTCTTAGTATTCACTCAAGGTACGTGGGTGCCGCAGTGGGGGTTGAGAGGGTCCATGCTTCCTGGTCTCTAATTACTATGAAATTTCATGGAAAAGTACAGCTATTTATATCATAGTGCAGCACTTTATGTACTAAAACATCTTCCTCCATACAGTGCGTTGTGTAGGTAACTGCTGCGCTCGCTGTGTATGTATAAAAAAATGACTCACTCTTGAGCATTTATCACGGTCATTTTCTAATGCAACACTGTGAGTGTTTTGATCAACAAATCTATTCACATCTCAGCTGAACTGATTGAAACTGTATGGATTGAATTATGCACCAAACCATTTACATGTGTATGCAATGTGTGTATGTCACAGTTCAGTTGGTTGTAATTTAGTTCAGTTGTCTAAGGTGTTGCAAGGATTTGACTTCACCAGTCTCCCATTTGTCACCTGTTCAAGACGTTTAGACCAACCAGACCTTACCCCTTCTTTAGCTACCTTTTCTGTCTTTCTTTCTGTCTCTCTATATGTTATGATGCCTATTAACCTCATTACTTGACTAGAAGCTTACTTAACATAATCAAAATTACTTCTGAGAGGCATATCAGGAATAGGATTTAAGGAGATATGGCACCTATGTGGACTTAGAAGGTTATATCACCAACTGTTGGAATGATCAGGAAATTATTCGTATTCCTGATGATTTTTTCTTTTAAGTATACTTATTTTCTGTGCTTTCATATTAATATCTGATTGTCTGGTAAAAGAGAATCCAGCAGAGAGCAGCACTCACTTACACTCTCTCCTAGCTTCTTTTCCATGTTTAAATTTTATTTCAGTGATGAATTTATCCAGAATGTATGTAGAAAACAGGCTTTGGTCATAAAAAACTTTACTCCTAACACAACAATAATCAAATTCAAACTAAATTTGAAACATTCTTATGACCCTTCAGGTCTTCTCAAAACTTAAGCAGCCTGTCACCTTGTCAAACTATTTTATACCCACATATTGTCTTTCCCATAATTATTGAGTGTAGGCTAACAAAAGGAAGTGCTTTGCTTGTGTTATTATGTAATTCTATTAAGGTGAGGCACATTCAGCAAAAGCACAGGCTTACACAACTCCAGAGTACCTGAAATCGAACATCCAGGCACATGTAACTGTATGAATGTACGAGCTTCTAAATGTGCACACTTGTGTGGACACATGAGGATGCTAACACACACACTTACTCACACACAGTCACACACACACTCCAGAGAAAAGTTCTCCTATTGACAAAAAGGGTCACAGAGTTCACAGCTATGTGATATATTGGAAGAGGAGACTATTAACCTCATCGGGTCTCTTTCTTTGGCAGCAAAGACGAACCGGTAGTAACTTGAACACTTATCCCCCACCACACACACACATACACACACACACGCTCTCACACACACATCCACTAACCACTCCCACAAAAAAACAAGTCTTTTATAGTGTTGACCCTATAAAAGGGTCATTTCCTGAAGGTGCAGGAACCATAAAAATTAAGAGGGAGAGCGCTAAAAGGACAGAGGAGCAGAAGCCGGACTGTCTTCAACTCACTGGCTAGTGTTTGCTGGAAGTTGATGACTATGTGAGGTTTTTATAGATTTATTTATTCCATGGAGGTCTCAGTTTGACGATGACACCTGTTCTCCTTGTGTAGTTGCTTGCATCAGTTGAGAGAATCCAAAGAGGGAGGAAAAACTTTGGTGATGAATTGTTTGGATGCCCAAGGCATGACCGGTTTGTTTAAGAAGAAGTAAAAGCTTAAAGAAAGGTCTGTAGGACTGTAGAAATTGCACAACATACTGTCAACTTTATGGCTAATAAAATTTCAAAGGGACCAAAGTCTATTAATACAGGGACAAAATTTCCCCAGGACCTCAGGAATCTCACTCCTTCCACCCTCCTTCCCCTATTCCCACGCTCCCGTGTACCAGTCCCTACAGCCGGCCTTCCCTCTTGGCATGTGGGAATATGTTGCTTTGGAATTTAATGCATACTTCATCAAAAATACAACACTGAGAAGTTGAGAGAATTGATACAAGAGTACATCAGTGTCATTTTGAAAGCATGGTTGTGCAGGAATACTTTTTTTTTCTCTTTATAAAAACAATATGTATGAGTAATCTGCTTCCACTACTGGTGTACATATCCACTGCTGAGCTCCTCATTGATTCTTTAAAGGATTTTCAAAGAGTGGGATTGAGTTAGGTGTACCGTGGCTCACGCTGTTGGTATGAAGGGTGGAGGGAGGGAAGAAGAGAGTGAGTCCGCAGGGAGCAACAAGCAGCCCAGTCCTATCCTAAAGGGACAGAAATCATGGAAGGGTTTTATAGGTACAATTAAAAAGACCTGAAACAGATGTTACGTTTCACTAATAAAGGAAATAATTACTTCACACCAGTAATTAAGCCCTGTGTAGGGACATGAGTGAGGAGGAGGAGGAGGAGGAGGAGAAGGGGGGGGGGGTAAAAAGATAAAATGGAGATCATTGAGGGGATTATTGTTGATGGATGCGTTCAGGCTCTGTGTGGTCGTGTGCGAGACGCTGCGGATCAGTTTATGGAAGAGTCCATTAAATCTGAGAGGCATTTAAGCAAAGGAAATGCTGCCTGGGCATAATGTTAGATCCCATGAGGGACCTTCTGTGTTAGAAAGAAGCGCAATTAACAGTGGATTACCTCATGATTATCGACATGAAAATTTAATTAGCCTCTTTTCTGTGACAAAGAAGAGCAGCTTTCTTGCTGTATTTATCACCTGTGGTTGTATCTCTGCTTGCTGTACCCACATCAGGAAGTTCATTATGTCCAAATGATTTCTTTAGGGACAAGAGCCATGTTTGATTTATATAATGCACAGCGCAGGTGGATAAAAAGAAGCTCATGAAGGGAATGAGAAATATTTTATGCTGCTTACAAATTCTTGAGCAACAGTACCGAAGAATATGTTTCCTAGAGGGAGGATTGGCAAGACCTGGTCACACTAACTTTGCCTTGTGAGAAAACTCTTGGCTGAGGTCCTGACGGTTTTGGGTGGCATTAGGGATTTTTTCAGTAGCTAAGTGTGCTCAAACACAAACTCCTCCAGGAAAAAAACATTGTATATTTTTTTAGCTTTTAGGTAGCTGACAATCATCAGTTGTCAACATCGGTGTGAGGGATAGTTGTGTGTGGTAAAGAAAATGGTAATATTCATAATATTGATATTTTGTACTGTCTAAATATTTGTACAAAATGTATTTTGATGTTTTGGCAACATTATTCTCATGCCAATAGGGCCCTTTTTATTAAATTGAATTGTGTTTGAAGGGCAAAATCAACAACAAATAATCTGGGTAATCAATCTATATATTCACCAAATTATTGTCCATGATACACTTGTATCATGTACTTTGTATTAAATTAATTGTTTTGTAAGAAAGTTTGTCTACTTAATTTTATGAAACATTTCTTACATAATTTAAGCTTTACAAATTAAGTAATTAAAAATACATTTAATACACAAAATGCTTTAAAAATGAAGATGAATAAGGAGCAAAGGACAGAAGATTTCAGCATGAATGATGATAGCGCTGATATTCACTTAAGATCACATGAAGTTTGAAGAACAAAGCTTTATACTTTGTATCATATGGATTAAATAAGTGTCAGAGGAACATTTGTTACAGCAGGTTCCACCATTTCATTCAGTAATTTCTGACACGTTTGTACTAAGTTGATTGAAAATAAGAATTTTGTTTTCATTTTTGTTACCTTTGAATGAGTCCTTTATAGGAGCCCACCATGTTGCACTGCCATGTTCCTGCAGTAGCCCAGAATGAACAAACCAAACACTAGCAATAGAGAAGGTCTTTTTTTACATTTTGCACCAATTTCATGGTCAGTGTAAGTTCTCTTGCACATTTAGAAAGAGAGGTGGATTCAACTGGTTGCAATTTTCAGCCTCACTGTTTGATGTCATTTAATGCTGTGTTTCATCATAAAGTTTGCAATTTTTTAAACAAGTGACTGGGAACATTGGCTGTGTCAATGACATGTGTTAGCATTGTTTATGTAGTGTTGTTGTTGGTTACTTATAGCAGATAATAATGTGAAATGGGCTTCAGATGGATGGGTTTTGATCATTTATAGAAATCTTTTCCATCAAACATGACAATTGTATTATTCTACTCAAAGTGGTTCACAGCAGAAGGTCAAGATATAAAATCAAATTTCTTGCAAATCCAACATTTTGAAAATTCATTTAGACTTGAATCTTTCTGCTACAGGTTTCTACACAACTGCTCAGATGAGATAAATAAGTGAACAACA
>JANJYQ010447921.1:0-13318 GCA_024605255.1 Rastrelliger kanagurta | reverse complement strand
ACCCCAACACCCAAACCATCACACTCCCCCAAACCCACATTCGTCCGAGGTAAGAAGACAGCAGAGCAGCTGCACCTGCTCAAACAAGTCTATGCCCGGACCCAGTGGCCAAGCGCCTCTCAGTATGATGAACTGATCTCAGCCACCGGACTGCCCAGACCTGAAGTAGTGCGTTGGTTTGGGGACTGCCGTTATGTGCAGAAGAATGGCCAGCTGAAGTGGCTAGAGTCTTACCAGGACATGGCTCTGGAGGAAGACCTTCAGAAGGGGAACACACAAATCCTGCAGGCCCACTTGGATGTCCGTGGCAGCCAGGAGGAGTCACAGGTATTGACAACAAGCAGCATTTATAATAGCACCATAGAAATCTGCCCTGAATAGGGTTCATACATTGTTAGAGCAGAACAGTCAGTTCCTCCGAACGACTGAAACCTGAGAAACAGAGGATCCATGCAACGACAAGATAATGGGATGTTTTTGAGTCTTAACACTCTATGTTGATTTTTTTCTAACTGCTCTGAAGGAGAAAATGTACTCGTATCCAAGGAAACGGGTTGCTCCAGAAAGTGCCTCTTGTTGACACACTGACACTGTACCTTTTTTAGGCTTTGAGAAATGCACTTTCCTAGCCCGGTTCAGTTGTTTTTCTATGTGAGTCATAGAGGACACTTTTGAGCTGTCATGCAAACAATTCTGTAGCTACATAAATGACTGAAAAAAATATTTTTTTTCACTTCCTAATCGCAAGTGTGTCAACAGATGTTTCTTAATTGAGCACAGTGAATCAACTTAAAGCTTTTTTAACTGATTGGTTTTGAAGAATTATGTATTCATACAATTTGAAACTAATTATATACCAGTTTTAGTGGCTATATTTTGTATTTATTTTTGTGGATGTCTGATTTACTGGCAGTAAATATAAACATTTCCTTCAGTTTTAACCAACTCAAATCACCTGAATATCATAAAAATGCATTCTTAAATTGCACAATTTTCAAGATACATGTTTTTAGTCTTCCACTTAATGCTTGACTGAAGCTGCTTTACACTTTTTTTTTAACATTGTAATGCATAGAGGACTGTGTGCTGGATCATAAAGACACCTGGAAGCTCCTTGTTTGCAAAGAATGAAGACAGTGTGTTTGCCAAGCTTTGAGCTGAAACACACTGGTGTTCAAGAGCTCTTTGTTCATTAAGTGGGACATTAAAAAACCTACTCACTGTTTATAAAATAAAGATACTATTTTTTTTATTTTTTATTTTTTTACTTTTTTTTTGTGGGGTAGTATTTATTCTAGCCTCTGATATGCTTCCTGAGGAGAAGCTGAAAACATGCTTGTTCTATCACAACTAGTCTTATGTTAATTTTTTTTTTTTTTTGCTCCTTGTGGCATTCCTATTGATGTGTGTATGCATCATGGAAAATATTTTTACTTTTTTGCAACTAAGGAGCTTTATAGTTGTCCTTGTTTGGGAGGGGAAGGGACTTCTAATGTGGCCAAATGAGATCACTGTATTTGACATGAATACCCTGAGATCAGATCAACCCATGTTAACAGAGATTTAACATGCAAAACATATAGTATAGATAATAGAAGTCAATTATAACACTATAAAGAATTCATATGAGCAAACAACAAGTATTAAAGTAGAATGAGGCATTTAATGCACCATTGAGAAATGGACACGTTAATTAAAGTAGGTCAATTCTTTGTGTGTTTACACCTGTTAGATGGAGGTCAGGATGTTCAGCAAGCTGTGAAAAAAGCATTACAGAGTGACAACGAATGATAGTTTCTGACATGGTAATATAATCTGTTTATCTTATTAGTATAAACATTAACATCCATTATTGACTTTGCCTAATGCATACATGTGTCTCTCTGGCTACCTATGAGTTTTAGATGATTAGATTATTACTAATTGCATTTAATGTCAATTTTGCACTTAAATGAAATTCATGTTGATGGTTGTTTCGTATTAAACAAACACAAAATATAAAGAGCGCTTTGCTGCCTTCTCAGGTTTAAAGTATTTCAGTGATGTCACAGTGTCCTGAAGTACAACTTTTAAGCTGTGACTGTTAACAGAAAATAAAAAAGGAGGGAATAATTCATTTACACATGAGTAAGTTGAATGAGTCTTGAAAATTTTAGATGGAAATGTAAAATATTATTGTAATATGTTCACTATTTGTACCATTATAGATGTCAGTGGTAGGAAATAAATGTTGCATTGGTCCGGAATGTACTGCACAAGAATATAAGTGGGTAATTTTAAAAGGTATAAACATGGGAAGGTGTGTGTTTGTGCGTGTATAATAAATATCAGTTTGTAGTAAATAATACCAGCAGTGGAGTACTATGGCTGCTGTAGGTGCTGTTGAGCATTTTGGTCCAATTATTTCCATTGTTCTAATTAACATTAGTATAATCAGTGCTATTTTCTTAACAGCGTTTTCATCTTTTCGCTAACAGATTTTTCTCTCTGCACAGCTGCAGGAACTGGCTCAGGCTAGCGGTTTGACACCAGACTTGGTGCGACATTGGTTCTCCACCAAGGCATCTTTGCCTCAGATTGAACAAACTGGTGCTGCTCATACGAAAGGACCAAGACCAATTGCACTGAGCGCACCAACTGAACCGCACACAACAGGATCCTCCCCTTTGGAGCCACAGACAGAAGGAGAGAAGGAGGAGAAAATGGAGGAGTCAGTGTTTGGTGTCACAGAGGAAGCAGAAGAGGATGCCAGTGCTGACAAGACTGTGAATCCTACTAAAGGTACTCTTCATATCTGCAAGAAAGAAATTATAAAGTCCCACTAATATTGAGCAAAGAAGGTAAAACATATTGTTTCTAGACCTGTTGTAAATAAAATATGGGTAACTATTTCAGTAGTTTTTCAGTGTTCTTGGCAGGCGCAAAACTGCTCATTAAATGGTGATAAATCAGGATGCTATGTGTAATTGTCTCTTACAGTAGCCCAGAAATATTATGTGGAACATACAAACACACATAATACTCATAATTATGAGTAATGAGGCATACAGAGAGGCGTGTCTGACATTAGCACACCGTTAATAATCATGAAAGAAATGTATACCGTCAACAAGCAGAAGCGTGTTTTCCTGGTGGCATATTTTTCATTTTTTTCCCCTTTTTTTAATTGCTACAGGAACAGATTGAAGAGGCTTTTTGTTTGAGGATGGAGTTCACAACGCAGGTGGTCTTTGTACTTGGAGTCTGAGGAAAAGACAGCAGATGCAGTTGTAACAGGATCACTGGATGGAAATGGGCCTTGAAACCATCCCTCTCTCTCCCTCTCACCCACATCCCTAGAGGTAGGCATGACCTCCCTTGCTACGCAAGATGGACGATAAAGCCACTAGCCCCCCTCCTTCCACCTCCCAAATCCATCCATCCAACCACCCACCCCCTACCTTCCTCCTCCGGTTTAGTCTACTTCTCTGCTACATATACACACACTCGCCCTCTCCAATATCCTCCCGTCCGCCATTTTCCCTTTTTTTTTTTTTTTTAGAAGGAAGTTCCAGTAGAAACTGAGGTGCAGGAGTGGAGGAGGAAGGATTGTTCTGCCTGCTGTGATGGGAGAGAGGAAGAAAAAAAGAGGAGGAAAAAAAGGGAGAACACAATTGAGATTGGACACTTAGCAGATGTTGATCAGGGGTGAGGGTTGGGTTTGAACACTTATCGACCAAGCCAACCTTCAGATGAGGATCGATGTAGACTTGTTTGTTTTGGGGTATGAAATACTGCACAGCTCTTTGCTACAGGGTGTTTGCCAAGGCCTTAAAGTAAAACAAATAATCCTTCTTTCTCATTGTGTCATCTTCATACTCCTTTTTCTACCGACATGCACTCATTCACTTTGAATTCACATTCGCAGCTTACCTTAAAACGTGCTAGCTAGGCTGTTCGTAGTGTCTCATGTGAACCACAGCACTGATGTTCATTTGATCCTGTCCTGATAATATTTTCTGGACATCTCTTTGTACTTTTCATTTCTTATCTGTACACAATTTTTGGTTAAAAATAGGACATGAAAGTGTCTGGACTTCAGTCATCCAAAGAAGGCAAGCACCCTGATGTATCTGAACAGAAAAAAGTGACAATATATTAGACTACGGAATCTTGTGTGTGTTGTAGCATCAAGTGCTTCTTTACGTCACTGACGTGTGCATACATTTGTTTTATGGAACTTTCTTACGAAATAAATTTGACTGTAAAAGAACTGTGAACTTTTACAAGAGTTCCATACTTAGGCTTGATGTATAATTTTTACAGATGGTATTTGCAGAATAAACAGAATGTAATAAACTTGTGGCTTCGAGTGTCATTGGCCTGAGTCGCCACAGTAAAGTCTTCCATATGGTGTCAAATGTTCTGATGTGTGTACTGATATTCTCACTTCTGCTTTACCTTGGCTAAACCAAAATGATGCTTGTGTGAGCCAAGAAAAAAAGCCTCATAACCAGCAGTAGTTATTTATATATCAATACTTTGGTTAAGTATCAGAGATAGGATAACAGTTTCTAGTGAGTCTAACATTATACAAAATACTCCAATAATATCAGGAAAAGAGTAAATAATGGATGGTTCTAATCACATTTTCCTAATGTTAAAGGTGATGTCATGCATAATGTTAAGATCAAATTTGACCCAAAAATGACTTTTCTTGGAGTGACTGTAAATATTTAAACTTTTTTGTGCAGCTGATGCACATATATAGATCTGTGCATTTTCCAAAATTAAAAGATTATAACCACAAGTATTCTTTCACCATAAATAGATCATGTAAAACAGAATACACTCTGTCTGAAAGTTTAATTGAGGATTAGAAAGAAAAACAGCAACTGAGAAGCTGGGGTGAAAGTGATATTGCTTGAAAAATGAATTATCAGAATAGTTGCTTACTTAATACTTGCTGTTGATTCATTTTCTATCTGCTAAATGACTAATTAGCGGATTGCTTTGAGTTCATACAACCTGCTGCATGTCAGCTTTTAACACATCTCAGACCGAAACTGAGTCACTCTTCCTGTGGTACAAGATCACAAGCTAATGAAACCAGCTTTTATCTTTTCGCCATCACAGTCAACATTTAACTTGAGAATAACAGCACCTAATTAATGCAAAGAAAATAAGACATTCATGTAAAGTATTAAGTATTTTATTTATTTTTCAGGCTTGAATATGTTTCATATGAAAGGCAAAAATAAAATGAATACTTTTCCTCTCCATAGTTTTAGGCACATTACAGAAAGGCGTTTGTAAATGAGACAGTCAGTAACAAAACAGACAAGATTGGAGAAAAAAAAAGTAGAGATATATGACACTTAAGAGGCCCTGCACACCCACACAGGTGTTCTTTTTTATTCTGGCTGATTAAACTTCTGTACAGGTTGGTGGGAGTTTCCTTAAGTCCCCAAACTGCATGTTCTTCAAAACACTCAAAAGGTGTATAACCCACATAAAGCAAACCAAACAGGAGAGTCGGGGATCTGTCAGTCAAATACAGTCCATACATGTTCGTACAGTGCCGAGGGATCTGATCAGTCAAAATAAGTGAGAACACCTGTGTGGGTGTACTGTGGCTGTGCATGGGCTTTAAGCCCAGCAGGGCAGGTGAATGATGTGGCTTTAATGTGATGTGTATGCAGACAGAGGCACGTCGACATTAGCAGACAGATCAGCAATAAGAGTAATGCAGCATTGAAAGGGAGAGCTCTCAAAAAAAGACAACTTGAGACAACGGGAGGAAAAAATGTGATATGGGGGAGCTTTGGGATTAATACTGGGGCTGCAAACAACAAGATGATAACAATTTTCGGTGTGACCTCAAGTATTCACTCCTGTCCCTGCCTTTACCTCAACTTAATCATACCATATGGCTTAGGTGTGTCTCAGTGGTCAAACACTGAGTGAGAATACTGAGTTTAAATCATATAGTCGTCACATACGAGTAGAGAAAACTGTTTCTGACACAAACCTGGAAAGAAAACACCATTGGTTATACACAAGCTCCATCTGGGCTCACTGAAGGCCTAAACCACAGACCCCTTACCCCCCAACCCACCCAACCCCCATTCCCAGGCACCTTTGTCATCAATCAGCCACAGAAACACAGCTACAACAAAGCCTGAGGCACCAGCTCAGATTCAGCTTGCTCCTCCCAAACACGCTCTCACACCACGAACACAGGAAATGAGACCTCCCTGCACATTTAAGGGCACCAACATTTACCTCAAGAGAGGTCTCAATTACCAAGTCAGACATACATTTATGGGTAGAAGTCAGAATAAGCATCTAAAGATGGGAATGATGAATCTTTAAGTGTAGCATTTGACATTCACTTTGAGCCGTCAGCTGGTTCTCCTTTTTTTTTCCTTTTTTTGCATGTTTCAATACAAATAAACTCACAGGCAGTGGTAATTTAACTGTATATCATGGCAGTGTAACTTAAAATACTTGCAGGCTGGAAAGCAGCTTGGTGCTGGGACAACATGGCAACACAAACACAAAAAGTCCCTTATGTATTTGTGGTACAGCAAGGACATACCAAAAAGACGTAAAACATGGCATGTTTTCTTTGCGCTTAAAACTGGCAATGCAAACCTTGTGGCTTGATCAATGTTGCTCGATCATGCTCAGTTTCATTTCTGTTTCTTAACACTGAAGACTCCTATTGTACAGATGATCGAGAACCTCAAAACCACTTTCAGGAGACATCTGTTGGAACTGAAACACACATTAAATTCTAACAGTGGAGGTTTTTTATAATTATTAGAGAGCTGTGTCTGTTAAGGGAATAGTTATGGTGAACAAATTAAAAATTAAAAATTAAAAGGGCCTATAAATTGTATCAAGACTTGAAATGTCAGTTAAAAAATATCCAAAATGTTCCAACACAAATCCTGGTAAAACAGGGCTGCACAGTTTATTGTACTGTATTGCAATATTAATCTCTATAGTGAATTATGGTGTACTGACACTTATAACACGAACAACGTTCCCTATAAATATTAAAATTTTTAGCCATAACCTTGCAGCCCTGTGAATTATCCCTTGATAAACAGCTCTTTGTTGTCATTGAATCACCTTTAAACGCATGGGATGGTACGAGCAAAGAACTTTTTACACAATTATCATTCACAATGTCTCACATTTATCCCTGGTCCTGCTTTATCGCACAGTATGGCATTGGATTGGATACCCTACAGACACAATCACTGAGGGGTAAGAATATCAGTGAGGGGGACAGAGGTTTGAATGTGTCAGACTGGCTTGTAAAGGCGCCTGCGACACAGGAAAATGGAATGATGTGCAGTTTGGATTTTTTTTTTTGGAATGTAAGTTAAAAATAAAAAGTCCTGGCTGTGTGTGTGTGTATATAGACATAACACATGATGTTGCCTGCTCTCTCACTGCTTCCAACACAAACAGGCTATGACTTCTTCCTGATGCCTTCACAGAACCCCCCCCCACCCAAAAAAAAAAAAAAAAATTAAATATCGCTCCAGGATTATGGTGTGAGTTAGACTGGAGGTGCATAATTTCCTCCACAAAGCAGAAAAAGAGAGACATTAAAAACAGCCGTAGAGAGCCCTCGTGTTTTACACATATACATAAAAAAAAAAAAAAATTGAAAGGTCACATTATGAATATTTAAAGGTTTAAATAATTATAATAATTAAAAACATGGAGACAGGAGCTCTTTGAGAGCAGGTCAGCTGCTGCTGTTCTCTGGCCAACAGCACAGCAGGAATAAATATATATATTCATATATGCCAAATAGAGAAGAGCAAAGAAACTTAATTGGGAAACAGTTTCAAACTGATACCTTTTATAGCTCTCTCTTTCCCTCCTCTAAGCAGCTGTTGTGCACACCTAAAAACACAAGAGACGACGACCCGTGAGCGACCAGTCCAGAGCTGGTACATCTTCAGCCTTGTGTTTGTTCTCCTTTGAATGTCTTTTTGTTCTTCCTGTCCGCAGCGGTCAGCTTCCTCTCAGTGCCCCCCCGCCCCCTCCTCTAATGTCCGAGTCCCTCCTTCTCATCAGTGGTGAGGGCTGGGCGGCAGGGAGGGGCACAGGGAGAGAGAGAGAGAGAGAGAGAGAGAGAGAGAGAGAGGGGTGGGGGCGGTTGGAGAACACAGGGAGGGAGAGCTGCCTGAAATGTAGGCCAAAGCGGTGGTGGGCGTTTCCATGGAAACAGTGTTCACAGCAGTCAGTGACATCATCAGTACGGGGAGAGGCGACTGGGTGAGGAGGAGGGTGGGGGTGGGGGGGCAAAGGGTGCAACAAAAAGACGTCCTGATTGGCTTGGACTTAGACGCGGTTCTCTCCGCCCACTCTGGTCCTCCGCAACATCCTGAGGTAAAGACAAAGACAGCACCATGTCTGGAATCTTCTGTGGCTACCAAACTCCATGTATAAGCATGCAAAAACCTCGAACCAACACACCACACACCTACCTTCTGTTCTGCTGGTCCATGTGGTCCAACAGTGCCTCCTGGGGCACCCTGAATTCCTCTAGAGGCGACTGGTAGCGGGATTCAAAGGAGCCCTCCCTCCCTCTGTAAGCCATGGCCTGCGCTGGTGACTGGGGCAGAGGAGACATGTTGGAGGAAGTCGAGGACACTGAATTCAGCTCCCCTAAACGCTCCCGTCCAGCTTGGGCTGATGCTGCCACTGATGTGACCCCAGCATTGAGGAATGGGCTAAGAACCTCTCCATTTTCATCCTGACAGCGGGAGAAAGGAGAAAACAAAAATAAGGAAAACAAACTCTAGGAGACTAGTGAAGCTTATGGGATAGTTTCAAATGTTTTCAAGTGCATCTTAAAATGACACTCTAATATCCATTGAACACTGAAAGAGTAATTAGTATCACTTTTGGTCATTAAGTGTTAAAAGAGAGTAAATCCACAGTCTTCATTCTGTACAAACATGCACTGCAGTTGAGCTGAAGCTAATATTAGGCTTTAGCTGTCAGTCAAATCAAATTGATATGTACGGTAGTTACAGCCTTTATAGTCAAAAGCTCACACTATTTGTCGTGAAATACTGGCATAATAGTATTAGAAAAGGATCAAAATGGATCTCTTCATTCCAGTAAGAACTGGTGAAGAGTACAGCAACCAGCAATAATGGTTTAAGTGTACATATCATATATCACAGCATTTGAGCATTATAGTCTATATTTGAAACATAAAAACAGTATTTAAATGATAGGTTCAGTCAACCTCAAACAACAGTCAGGTTCTCAAAAGAACACTGATGTGTTTTTCTTAATGTAATCACTCCTCCTCTCCATACTGGCCATTAGAAGATCCTTTCATAATGCATTTTCAATGTGACTGATGGGCGACTATAGTCCTCCTTCCCTGCAAAAGTTTATCTGAAGCTAATATGAAGATTCAGCCAACCAAATTAGTCAAATCAAATGCCAAATTCCCCCTTTTTGTTACTTTTTTTGTTCCACTGCAGCTGAACAGAGAAATAGTGCCTGCAGAGACATAAAGAGGGAATTTTATACTAAAAAAATCCAACTGTAGATAAGATCCACTTTATTTGATTAACTCACTGTTGTTGAAGCCTCATTTTATTGTCAGATAAACTTTTAATACATTTTAACTCAAAACTTCATCGCCTACACTGTAAAGTGTATTATGAAGGTATCCTTTAAGAACAATCCCCATTGATTAACTATGTATAGGTTAAATTTAAGAGGTGACAATTGTATATATATAAAAAAAACCTTTAAAGTTTACCAAATGCATGATGATACCCAGGCCTTTTAATATAAGACCAATTAAAAGGGTTGGTTGATGATCACCAAAACTGAGTATCATTTTACTCACATAAGGTTTCAATGCATGTAATTTTCGTTGATAAAATCATAAATAATTAAAGACATCAAATGCAGCAGTTTCAAAAAAGGCTCAGTAAAGAGCAGAAATTTACCCTTCCTCTGATAATGTCCATGTGGACTAACAATGAAGCCAACTCCAGATCCTCATTGTAGCTGTTCTTCAGAGGTACTGACCGGTAACCTGGTGTCATACAGCACAAAGAGGCAGAGTACATCGAAGCTGTTAATACCGTGCAGCTCCTCAACAGGATTTTAGGTCATTTTTTGGTACTTTGCTCAAAAAACTTATTCAGATACCGCCCGCGTGTTGTACATACCTGTCTTTAGGCTGTGGATGGGGAATGTGGCCTGAGCCAGGAAGTTTTGGTCGTTGAACATGTCGATCTCATAGACCACAAAACGCAGAAAGGCAAAGTCAGAGTTGCACACTGTGAACTGAAAAGGCTTTCGGGGCCACGTGGGGTTCAGGCCGTTATCAGCTGCAGCGAAAAAAACAAGATGCAGAGAGAGAGAGATGAGAAATGTTTAATAAGTATCCACTGCTGGTGCTTTCAGAGTAATTGCATTATATTCCAAAGTATCAACAGTAAAAAGGTCTGCTAAAATGTTCAGCAATTGCATTACAGTCACAGACTTTATCACAGTGTTACTCCTGATTACACAGCAAACTTAATTAAAACTTGTATCAAAACACCATGGACAGGTGTATAACTCATTCCTTTTTCTGCTAGAAGAACCGCAGTGCAGGAGGGATGGACAAAATGGGAAAGAAAACTAAGTGCACTAATTTAAATTCTCATAAAAATATGATTGTCATATAAGTTGTGTTTGGATCAGAATCAGCTGTTTGTAGCAAAACTCCAAAAGTAATCTGCTGACCCAATTATGAAAACATGGCCACATTAAACTGGTGGTAATATAACCTTGTTCCTGTATTGTATAATCGTGGGAATACATCAACCTCGACTAAACAGACTTCACTTTATGCCGTTAGGATGCTCTGGGCTTGCAAATAACAACAAATAGAGATCACATAGTGGAAAGAATGCAGACACACTGAAATAGATAGTAACAACAGTTGAGGATAAGCATATAGTTAAAATTTTGGTAATTAGCAATTCTCACTGATGCTTGACTATAGTGATTTACAATATAAGGAGAATAAATTCTGGGTTACGGTTCTGTGTAAACATTGCTCACCACACAAACATACAGCATGTGGAAAAAAAATCTGTTGAATAAAGCTAAAAAAGAATTAGTTCATGTTTATTTTTTGGCTGACACCAGACCATAAATCCTGGTGAGAACTGTGCCAGAACTATCTTCATACTATGGAATGGTTCCCCATTGTATTCCCACAAGTTGCTAAGTTGTTTGTACAACTTCCTGTTTTTCTAAGACCAGACAGGAAATTACACAAGGGTGATGTATTCATTAAACACAAACTACTCATTCCTTCACTTTTAGCAGACTACTTCCTATGGGTTAAAAAAAAAACAACAACAAATAAAAAACAGCGGCTCTCACCTTCTGAGTCAGTTTTTTGCTTGGCACTGTCATAATCTGCCCCACACACCTCGATCTCAATCAGAGGACAAACTATACCTCGTCCGTGCTTGGGCAGGTGCCGGGCACCCAAAACCTTCAGAAGAGAACAATAATATACAAGGGAACTTCTTTAGATCTCCTCAGTCACTTGTTTCAGCACATGAATACAAATGATTCTCTTTCTTTGTTGTACCTCTATCTGTAGAGTGACTTGTTCAAGGCCTCGTAGCGTGTGTCGATCGAAAGGATCAAAGTTATCATCCCTCATGATGGGCGGCTGAAGGACGTAGCCGCTCTTTCCATTTAGCATGAACAGAGCCTGGTTCATCTGCATTGGCTTGTCTGTACATGAGTGAAGAGAGAAGAAGATTTAAAAAAAGTTCTTTTGTCTATATCATTTAAAGGTTCTCAAAGACAGTAGATACCTGCTGTCTGGAAGTTGAGCGCTACCAGCTGGGACCCACAGAGCCACATGGGCAGAGGGTCATAGTTAGAGGAGTCTAGTCTCTGGCCTCTGGGGTAGATCCTGGACAGCTGTAGTCGATTGTACTGCAGGAACTTCTTTCCCTTGATCTTGTTGACGTACTTTTCTGCCTTGGTCTCAGGAAAGGATGACATGTCCCGGAAACAGGCCCGTTCTGTGCCAATTTCTGCAGGAGGTAGGGAGAGAAGACAGACCTGAGCAATCTGTAGTTGTTTGGGCTACTTTTATTATGTCACTGGTTATGTCACTCAGTCATTTCTAGTGAAAGTATACAATCCTTACTGTCTTCATCAAATGGTACAGGCCTACAGTAGATGACCAGTTCTGATAACTCCAGTGCAATCTTCTTTCTCCTCTCCATCATCTTCCCCTCCTCCAGCTGCACAAAGAGATAAGCAGCTTTAATATAAATGCACCGAGAGTGAAACACATCACTTCTTAGTTTGAATCTTCACAAAATTAAGTATGAAGCTTTGAATGTGCTAAATGAAATGAGATTGTGGTTAAGTGTGAGTCAGGAGAATGGGATTACTGACAAATGCCATTTGCAACCTCTGTTCAGTTTATAGAGCAAACACAAGTCATGACTGGTTCATGTGGCATGAGTGTGGTGTGAGTCTTTGCCTGCGTTTCCTGTCAGCAGAGTGATATATGCATACCTTGGCCTCTGAGGTCTGAGTGACCTCGCGGATCTTGAGCACCCACTCCTTAAGTTCGTCTTGGCTGTTGGCAGCGACATCCAGCACTGGGCCTGACCGCATGGCAGTACTCGGCACCAGAGAGAAGACATGAGGCCTGGTGCCTTTCCCATCTGGGCGCACGACTGCAGAGAAAAGGGTTATGAAAACAGTGATATGGTGGAAAAACATTCTTTCTTAGTTCAACTTCAACTAAACTTTTTCACTGAAACACAGTTCAAATTTTTTTAAATGTGATCTGAATTTGTGTGCACCTCTATAAATTGCTTGAAGTTGCAATAAAATGGTAAGAAAGCACAATCACAAAAATACAACAAATAGAAATAGTGTCAGATATGAAAAGATAACATGATGGTATATCTGAATTTCATTCACAGCTGGGTGTGGTTGTCAGTGTAACAAGTGTTAGGACGAATAAAAGCCAATGTGCCTTTGTCCTAATAAGAATTTATCACTAAAACCTTTCCTCATGTTTCAGTCTCTTTGTCCACAATAATCTGATTGGACATCAGAGGCAAACAGTTCAACATTGAACTGAACTTTGCCTTGAGATGTAAAAAGTACACATCATTACTGCCTCCAAGTTTAGTGCTATAATTTTCAGGAAAACTAGCACCTAAACTCTTGCAATTCTGCCAGTGATCATGTGCACTTATGCAGTACACCTTGGAACAAAGTGCACATGAAGACATAA
>JANJYQ010447799.1:0-13542 GCA_024605255.1 Rastrelliger kanagurta | reverse complement strand
ATGAGTGTATGAGTCCAAAGCCTCCAAACTCACGTGTGCAGATCTTATCACATAATTGATTTTTTCAGAATACAATAACATGTGTTTGACCTTTGTGTGAGCACAATGTAGAGGTAATTCAGAATCATCTCAGTTGAATATTTCCATCTAATAAATCTGTCATTAGGTAAATCCATAACTGTCCAGCTCAGGCATAACCAGCAGGCATCTACACTATTGACAAGCTGCAAAACTGTTGGCACAAAGGGAGCAGATTGAGAGGATTTACTCTTTGGCTCAGCTGATTCACATACACACAATCACACACAATTAGGGGCTAAAGCTTTAGCACAGTTTATGATGCGGTTTAAACTCAGTGTATATACTGTGTTTATACACAATATGTTAAAGATGACTTTGGCTCCAACAATTTCATTTTTTGTCATTCTTGTCGCAGCAGAAACTTCAATGCCTGACGACTTCTTATGTGACCCGCCAGGGGACACCAAGCGTTATGCTGTTGACCCCAGTGACTCTGCCTTCAGTGTCATGACATCACAGTACCCACCAAAGCACTCGTATAGTTACCGTAGAAGCAGCAGTTGTACTACACCAGTGGGCTTGTGCAGACAAGCATCAAGTCCAGCAAGCTTCCAGGAGGGAAACAGGATTGGTGAGACTGTGTTATACTGTATAGTCAAGATGTTTTCTGCTCACTGGTTCAAAATCTGGGTGTCCCAACCCCCCAATACAAAGTTTCCTGTGGGGTCTGGTAGCATCTCAATAATGTCTATGAAGAAATCTAATGTAATTGTTGTTTTTAGATTTTATATACATTTCTAAGGATAAGAGTAGACATGAGCCTGAGCTATGTTCAGTGCTTTCACTCTCTGCTAAGCATGCAAGCCACCTAAATAGCCCAGTGCCTAGATAGTTACACAGTTAAAATGAAGCACCTAATGGAACAATGGCCAATTTCAGTAAGAACAGAACAGTCCCTGAGGTTCCTCAGCAGGCTCCACGTCACTCAGCTGCCTGACAGACCTGCTGCTTCTTACCACTTTAGAGGTACTTTACAGATAGGGAAACCCTCAGCTGACAGGATTTACCATACTGTCTAAAGAAACCTATTATTTTTTATTTATGACAGTGGTTGGAAACCAGTGTAGGCGCATTACTGCCACCTTCTGCTTTGGAGTATGGACCAGAGATTTATCTATACCCATTAATCTGGTCTAATAAACTCTACTGCTCAACCCACTTGGCAGGTTCATTAAAATTTTAATGCAGAGCCCCTGAACTCCAGTCTTCCTAAGTTATCCCTTCATTTATTGTCTTTCCTGATCATACTTAGTACAATCTATGATTGCATGCATAGTCTCCTTAGCCATGTGGGAAAATAAATATGTGCATATATCTGTTTTGTCATCTCCAATTCAGTCAAAATTACTTAATATAAAATATTGGCATATTGAATGTCGGCAAAAAAAATTCAATCTCATACATCCCTATTAGAATATTTTTAATGGCCCAACACATCCAACCACATAGGTGTTCTGACTTAACTTATTAGGCCTTTTAGGACAGAATAGTTTTGAGTGAATTACATACATCTATTTCTCTCTCTAGTTAATTTAGACTTCATCATTCTTATTGGTTTGTTGAGATTGGTTACCTCATGTAATTTTTATCATACCTCTGCCCAACGTCAACCTGGGCAGAAATCCAATCAGTCAAGTTCTTGTATGGGAGTGCAGAGTTTTTAATCTGAGAAACTCCAAAAGAATCTCTAAGCTCTTGACCTTTTCATTGTCCTTGAAAACATAATAATTTTGGAGAATGTTGTACAGGTAGAGTGAAGAGCCTGCTAAGAATATTGGTATATAATGTTGTCTCACCTTAAAAGGAACCTAAAGTTATGAAATGATCTAATAGTCTCTGAATATTTAATATCTTAAATATTTCCTCTGCCTGTTGATCTGTGTTATATAGCTTACAGCCCAATGCCAGATGCTGGAGAGTGCAAGCGTCCTGCTGGTAAGGACCCGTCCAGCTGGGGTGTGGAGGAGGTCGTGTGGTTCATTAAAGATGCTGACCCTCAAGCCCTGGGACCTCATGCTGAAGCCTTCAGGAAACATGTGAGTCCAGAAGACATAATATCGCAGGTCACAGCTGCTGAGTTTTTTTCTGACATACTAGATGGACTAGAACAGAGCTTTATATTCCATCATTCATTGGAGCATTAAGCAGGAAACATTACTGGGACAAGTGTAGCTCTATTTATCCATCACCTAGTTCCCTATGGTCCTGAATACAACTCAGATGTGAAGTTTCATTCAGAATTTTAAAAACATAGTATTGTTGTAAAGATTTTATTATTGTGTATTATGAAGTAAAAATTGCCTACAGGTGACATAAGTGTTGGTTCTGCTTGTAATGCAACTCTGTGTCATGTTTCAGGAGATAGATGGAGACGCTCTGCTCTTGCTGAAAAGTGAGATGATGATGAAGTATCTGGGACTAAAGCTCGGGCCTGCACTCAAACTCTGTTACCATATCGACCGGCTTAAACAGAATCGGTTGTGATTCGCCTCAGGGCGGGGTGCAGGGAGGCTGAATCCTTCATCACCTGGTTAACTTTCACTAAAACTGTACCAGTGCTGACTCTTTCAAACACCTTGGGATCCAGATTGCATTACTGCATTTACTGTATCTATACCACATTTTGTTTACCAATTGGACATGCTGACTGTATATATTAAGACTATTTATAACCACAAGCAGGTATTTGCATTTTCTTTACTGGGTTTCTGAAAGGTTTTAGACTGTAAATAGTTCAATTCCACAAAGATGGCAGCTACTGTATGACTGAACATGACCTGTAAGAACGTCAAATCTGCATACAACACGCTATATTTCACTTTCAACTGTTTCTACCAAAAGGGACACCCAGCAGTGTGAATTTGGACAGATCTTAAACCATGGACATGATATCAACACTTCTGAAGAGCGACAGAAACACGAAGCTCATCAAACTCAAATGGTGCTATACCTCAGTATCATATTTAAACTTAAATTTTGTTTGATATGAATTTTGTTGTAAACTGATGATGAAGTTGATCCCAGTATTGGAATAACTGACCTGTCAAACTCTTTTGCACATATTGAAATCTTTCGAAATCTTTTGAAATCTACTTTTCAATCTAATTCAACCCTTCCCACCTGAAAATTAAAAACTGTGCTGCTCATGTGTCACTGTAGAACACAGCTACCCAGTCTCTGAGCCACAAAAAATGTAATAATTGGAAAAAAACAAAGACTTTTTATATTTCGACCCATCCATTCACCATTAAGCTGAATTATTCTTGAAAATAACTTGAACATCCTGACCCATATGTGAGAATTTCTTCCAATCCATATTTTTTCACCTTGAAGTAAAAACCTGATACTGAAGCATATGAAACTACATCAGAGACAAGTTATATATCACATCCAGGAAAGGTGGAACAATACAACTTGATACCTGAACATTTTTACCACAAACCACAGCACAGCACGATAGTGAAGCGACACGATGCCTCGTCAATGTGAGATCAAACCGCGAGCACTCATACAGGATGGAAAGGAGACATAAACATGAACCTGTGAGATTGTCACAGGTCGCTTTGCATCCTTGTCAGTAAAGATTTTTTATTCAATTGGGGTTGCAGAATGTTGTGTGAGAAAGTAGCTTGTAGCAAACTCGTACACCTTGGTGCTCAAACTTTACTGCCACTACAATCTCAGTACTTTAATCCCTCTCGTACACTTCATCTATAACTGTGTGTGACGTTCATAAAATGCTACAGTTTGCAGTACAATTTTTATTCTCCCTGCCATATGATTTTCAACTCCAAACTGTGACAGTAATAAACTGTTGACTGAAATGTCTTAAACATTATAATATAACATTTTTTACATCAGTGTTTTCATAATTAATGCTCTGCAGCCAACATTATCAACATTGTGCAAACACATTGTGAAAACAATAATGTTTAATCACTGTTGTATGGCAAACTTAATCCAACAACTGTTCAACTGGTGTTTAAAAAGGCTTTTTTACTTACTGTACATTCATTGTTACTCAATTTAACTTTTACTGACATTGTATTTTTGTGTTTTATGTCTTTTGCTTATTTGTTAAGCCTGTGTGCCACAGGCTTGTGTGAAGTACAGCATGTATGTATGTATGAATTCTGTATATCATGACTGTTTCGAGCCCTACTGAGGTATGGGCTGCATTAAATTTTTACATTTTATTTTTCAGTTTACTGCTTCCAATATGATAACTTGATTTCAATGATGTGAAGGAGTGAACAGTCTCTAAACTCTAACTTATGAATATTTACTTTTTTTCCTGCAGATGTGACCAATCCTGTGACCCACAGGAAAGCAAGTTCAATATATTTTGACCTTTTTTTCTTTGTGTTGTTATGTCTAAAAGTGTGCTTTTCAGCATACTTTCCCTCAGATATAATAAACTTGCTTATTTAATAAATTTTGCAATCCTACATCAGATTTTCTATAATCAAAGTGAAAAGGTGCAAAAGGGCAAAGATGAAACCCATAATATGTTTTAAATGTATCTATTATATAAAGCACACAATTAAAATATATAATAACAAAAAAAAACACACTAACACACACACACAGGTCACACAAGTTACCCACAGAAGCACATGACATGCAAACACAGTGTCAGCTAGAAATGACAAATGTTTGCCTGACTGCTGATAATGCTGATGGAGCTGCTCTTCATGCAGGGCGTTCCACTGGGTTGTGGCTTTCATAGAAGATGCTGAATGCATAAATGCTGTGCAATGAAATTATAGCACAAGCTCTTCAGCAGGATGTTCTTGAGTTTACTGAACTCAAATAACAAAGTGAGAAGCCAAACTATTCAATAATTTTATGGACAAGCCACAAATTTGAGAAAAAAAATCAAAAATTCTTACAGCTCATTAAGTTGTTTCTGCAGTTCTTCAGCTTTCTTGTCCAGTTTTGCTTAGATAAGTTTTAGGGAGTCATATAATATGACACAACATAACAATTTGTAGTAGTAAACAGAAGTTGCAGCAGTGTTTAGTGGTTCATTGGTCCTGGACATTAATTATGAACACTGCGAGATTAACGTCGCTGTAATATCGCGTGACTACAACAATTCACTTCCTATTTGTGATTTTTTTTTCTCTAGGATGGCGTCGTCATAACCCGCCCTACTCTGCCTCTAATTGGTTTACCCTGATATTTTTACCCTAATCCTAACCAATCCAACTAATCCATACTTAAACTTAACCAACCCAAACAACAAAGCCAAAAAGTACTAACTAATCAGAGGCAGAGTAGGACCGGGCCATGACTTTACCATCCTAGGAAAAAAAAATATCACCTATGAGTTTTATGCGGCTTTACCACGCGTGTGTGCATCTGTCAGGCAGAGGTGAACATGGCAGACATCTCGGAGAGGACAC
Source organism: Rastrelliger kanagurta (assembly GCA_024605255.1). Lineage (NCBI taxonomy): Eukaryota > Metazoa > Chordata > Actinopteri > Scombriformes > Scombridae > Rastrelliger > Rastrelliger kanagurta. Next base: position 8,053 of record JANJYQ010447799.1, on the reverse strand, counting down.
TCCAAGTCGCCGTCGTGGTTTCTTTCGCAGCCGGCTTTCTGGCGGGGTGGCAGGCCAACAAAATGAGAAGGAAGTTTCTGGACTGGAGGAAAAAACGACTCCAAGACAAACTATCGGAAACACAGAAGAAGATAGACTTGTCTTAAATAGGTAACAACAACAGCTGACCTACCCTGAGATATGTGTGTAATTTAGGCCTGTGTTCCTTTGAGAGGGGAAACTGTTGAGAAAATGTTGATCAGTAAATCCTAAATTGGATTTTGGCCTAGCTGCCTGTCTGAGAGACGTTGTAGGACAAATTGTTAATTTGATAATTTTGTCTTTTCATGTGCATTGCATTTCTTTCATACTTCCACATTGCCTCATCCTTCATTCTCAGTGGTACAAGTACAGGATCATTTATCCAAGTAAAAGTACCAATAAATCAATGTAAAAATACTCCACTGCAAGTAAAATCCTACTCAGTGTAGTTAATGTTGCATTAAAAACATGAATTCTCATTCATCCAGCCAGATCATCGTTACCTCTGGGCAACTGAATAGAAAGCAGTTGGACTTTATACAAATAATAAATATAAATCTGTGGTCATGAGATGATTATTGGGAGAGAAAAGAAGAAAAATCAATGTTATGATACACATTGCTTTCAGTTTTCAAACTTTCACTAATCTTTAATTTTTGGGGAAATACTAGATCATTTGAAAATGTGCTGAGATGAATTTGTATTTTAGTGAAATGTACATTCTTTCATTCTTTCTTTACAGATTTGGAGCTACATGGTTTGGATGAACGCTGGTCTACTTTGATGCTGGATCCAAAATGTTCTACACATCTGTGTCTGTCACTGTCAAGAGGGAACCTCAAGATATCCTGTCTGTGTCCTGCACTCACTACATTTTCCTAAAATACATTTTTACATCAAGACAATTTTACTAAACTCTGTGGAGTCGAGACATTTGAGACACTCACATGGAATTTGTTGGGGCTGTGCTTTTAGTGGTTTTCAGCCCCAGCATGTCTATATCTATGTTTCATATCTGGTTAAATAAATTAATTTTTTTTCATGTTCTCTTTCAATATGGATTTTGTTACTTTGCGAAGCCAATACTCCTCCTTACAGCTACAGACTTCCTGTACATACGTTTTATCATCTGTTGCATTTTCCTCAGAAATGCTGGTGCCACACTGGTACGCACACAAGGGTGCCCGATGATAACTTCCTCTTGTGTGTTGTTGAGCTTCAAACTGGCCTTGCCCATTCATAAATCACTGGTGTCTAAATGTGTGTTTGATAGGAATATGGAATCTTCACCTCACAGACGCACACAGCCACCAGTGTGTTGTAGCTTGATTTTGAGGCTTTTAAAGTGTTTTATTATCAGGATAAAAAAAAAATCATAGAAGAGGACTCAATTTGCCAACAACACAGTCCTGGTGACTGAGAACTTAAAGCTACAAGCTGCCAATATAAGAGGGTTATTAATGTGTGCACACTATAACTCAACCCATTTACTAAACATCCCAAATCATGATACCATCTACCACAAGAACCACCCAAACCATAAACTGTATTTCTGTGTTTTCACTCATGCTTATTTTGAAAGCATTAACTCAAGTCATCACAGCTAAAACAAAATTAACACACAGTTCCCAACAAACGGTAAAAAATGTTCACATACCAGTCAAAACCTCGGCATAGATAAAGAACTGTGAGTTAATGCATTTGTTTTTGGAACAATATTGGATGTGAGTTCTTTCTTTTTGTACTGTTTTTCTCTAAATACATAGAAATTATTTTATTGTATTTTACATTCTTTATAAGTTGCATATTTTTACAGAACATTTACTTATTAATCAAATTCAACATATTTTACCAATGGACATTGAGGAATAAAATATTTTTTGAGCATTTGTCTGTGTTGCCTCTTTATCTTATACTTATATTGCGTGGAGGTTGTTGTGAGTGAAGCATGAAGCACCATTACTCATTGCAGTAACATGTCTTTGAGACAGTATTTTTTATTGATCTCACCAGTGCATAATGGCTATTTTGTAGTGTATTTATATATTAGGACTTTAATGTGATGTTTGAATGCAAAGTTTGGTTTTGTACATGAAGTTTGAAGTTTGTCAGGATGAATGTGCAGTCATGCATTTGTATTTAGAGTTTTTGAGAAAAATATTTAAACAACTGTCTTAGTATGAAACCATATGTTTTACTTTGAGTGGTGGCACCATCTGCTGGATGGAATTCAAAACAAAACCTAGAAATGGGGTGCTCAGATTGTAAAATCAGTGCTGTAGACATGGCACTGATGCAAGTACCACTTATCATTTTTGGCATCTTAAACTGCATTGTCAAAGCCTGTCACACATGTCCCTGAGTATATATAGCTTTGCTGACATTAAGCAGACTACACAATAACTACACAACTACAAAATAATGTAAAGGATTAAGGAGATTTTAATGACTAAGCCAACACAAGAATGCCTATTCAGTATTATCAGTTAAATCAATTCAAGTCAAATATCTAAGCTTTAAATTATAGTTAAAAAAACATATATAGGAACCTAAGATTCCCAGAAACCTTGATCTTACTTCTGTCTATGTTTTTGTTTATGTTTTTTTATGTATGTTTGTTTTGTTTGTTTCCTGGCAGCATTACAGCACCTAAATTTCATTAACATGAACCCTAATCTCTTGTGCAGCAAAGCTCCCCTGTCCTGCATCATCACAATATTGTGATATTTAAACAATATATAGTGCTGTGCACAGTTGTTCATAATACATAACCTAATTCCCATGATGATTTTGAATGGTCTAGAGCTGCACATGTACACAAGTTGTCTATAGGTGGTGCTAGTGCACTTTAGCACTTAATGCACACCAAACAAGTTTTTGCCTACAGCCTTTTTGTCACTGGTTCTGAAATTAGATCTTGTGAGAAGATCCCTCTTTTTCATCATCACCACTCTTAACAGGCCTATTACTACCTCTCAACAAGTGTTTGACAAGACCTTAAGAAGTCCCCTTTTCCTGTAGCACTCCATCAGCAGCGTGATAAGACAGAGGGTGCAGAGGGTAATGCAGGAGAATTGTGAAAAGTTAAGACGGCAGATAAATACAGAAAAAAGACTTAGTGAATTTCATTTTGTTCCCAGGAGTATAGAATTTGCAAGTCTGCATGATATATCAGCTGTGCTATTACTACACTTAATATAATACAGTTATGAATATAACAGGAAAACAAAATATGGCAATTGTGGTAGTAGTGGTGGTGGTGGGGGGAGGCTTTAATTAGAGGTGCATTAATGTGAAATCTAATTTCAAATCAATGCACGCCAGTAATTGTAAATTGCAGTTCAAATCATATTTGTAATATGTTAATGGGAAGGTATTTCAGTAAGATGTGTCAGCATTTCTGAGTAAAAAAAACACTGCTCACGTGTTGCACATGTAGATGTCTGTCTGATCAACACTACTTGTAAACCTCCTTTAGACATGTTTATGAGGCCTGGAGACAGAAGAACTGTCCCCTATCTGTAAATAACATAAGGTGCTTCTCATCATGAATATATATGTTTGATGTTATAGAATATCAATAAACACAGCTAATCAGATGCGTTAAAAATGCATGATTTTTATTGATCGGATTGCAGCTATATATTATTATCTAGTCACACAATACATGACTTATAGTTGCAGAAAATTGTCCTTTGGCATTTTTCCAGTTTCATTGACTTTCTCTTAAAATTCATGTGAATGGCTTAGCCAAATTTTTGGGAAAGAGAAAAAGAAACGGTTGACAGCTTAGTGGGAATTTAAAAAAAGTGTGAGAGAGTGTTTTGACAAATGGAGGAGAAAATGAGTGTCATGGGAGGAGAAGTGTGTAGCTGTTAGTGTTTTGGCTGGTATTGTAGAGAGCGTGTATTTGTCCCTCAATGTCTGATGCTGTGGCTAAATTGTGATGAATAGCTTTCTGGAGTGTGGTGTGCGTACATGCGGGTGTGTAGATCTATTCCTTGTTTATTTTGTAACAGGCTGTGCATGATGGTGTGCACAGCTTGTACAATCAAGTTTTTCAAAGGAGGCAAGTGAGATAGTAACTAGAGAAATGATAAGATACAACACAGAGAGAACAGAGACGGAGGGAAGGAGAGAAAGAGTGAGCAAGAGTTCACATTGACTGCTATGATTGATCTGATTTTCCTAATTGGCACATAGACCTCAGAGCCTATGTCCTTCGCCTATATTGAGTGTGCTCAGTAAGTGTCATGTTTAATAAGCTTCCTGATTGGCTTTCTGGTTTTGTGATTGTGCCCTCTGGCTATTGGATGACTGCAAAACAGAAAAGAGGAGAGGATGGGAGAGAAAAGACAACTAGATTTATAGAGTGTAGATATTAATTTTTTATGCAGAAATAAAACATAACTGTACAGCTTATAGCACAAAGAAACACCAGCAAATATGAATGCAGGATAGAGCTGAGTGTGCATTTATGTGTAATAGAGCAGAAAACCTATACCTTTTTCTAATGTTTTTCATACTCATACAAACATAAATATTGTATGAGTACCAACAAATACATAACATATACCCTCTCTCTCATACACACATACATACACCTCAGCTTCCCAGAGCTTCAATCCATTACACCTCACACACAATTGAGTGTTTACAGCATGTTTATGGATGACTGGGACCATGTCACAGCAAAGTACTGAGACTGTGGATTGGAGTAATATGCTTCAAAGATTTCCATTTAAATGGTGATGTGATTATGTCTCGCTTTATTTGATTGAGGCTTATTTTGTAACATCCTTTGTAGAAGGCTTTTATGTAAGTGGAGAGAGAGTAGCAATGGTAACACCTCCACCTCCAAAACAGAAATTTAAACAAGTACCCTTGCCATATTAACTATCAATCGTTGATGTAATCCTTTCAAGTAAAGCATTTGTTGAAAATTCTCTCAGAGCCACTTGCTACTGAGGCATAAGCTGTAAGTGACTTCATTAACGGTTAATGATTAATTTAGCTATTCATTACATTACATTCTTTTGGCAGTCACTTGTCCAAAGTGACTTACATTTTTTCCTGACACAACATATAGATATAATCTAACAACAGCACTTTGAAACAGTCTTGCAAAAGGAGATTGAACCAAAAACCCTACAATTACTGGTCAGCCCTCCTTATCAACTGGCCTGCAGCCTCCCCAAGGCTTTATATACACATTACACATTTGGGACGCTAGTTCTCACAGTTACTAGTTAAAAAAGACTTAAGTTAAAGTGTAACTATGTTTTAGTTGTTACTGATATATTTTTGTCTTAAAGAACATTATGACGAAAAACATTTGGCAAACATAGTGCAGCACAACAAGCTGTTAATTTGTTAAACCTGTTTAGCTGCCTATTTATACATATCCATAAAAAAACAGCAATGATTATGAGCTGTGATTTTTTGGTCATTCGACAAATGTTTAGACCAGTATTTAGTCTCTTTGTTGGTCTATTTAGGTCTCAACCAACTCTTTTACTGAAAAACAATGGCTTGCTGTTGGAAAACAAAGTTGATGAGAGCAGTGAGACCAAACCAGAAGCATAAACTTGTGAAATATAAAACCAAAAAGAGAGCTAAAAGACACCAAAATGGGCTATACTGAGAGGAGCTGATTGTGCTCTGTAGGTTTGTAGTAAGTCTAATTTCATCCACCGTCATAAAAATGTTGAATTGCGTGGGTTTAACTAACAGCTAATAAAGAGTTTTCATAAAACTGGTGGATTATTCTGATGAATACATGGCTCGCCTGTTTTTTGCCACCTTCAGGAGGATTCACAAACATGTTTTACACGGTGACACTAGAACTTTTGCTTTTTTGTTAACCTTCTGTATTCAGTGATGTAATGAGTAAAGTCTGGTGCTGGTAGCTCTGTGGCTCCATTTCCCATTGCACATACTATATGGATGCACTCAAGATGCTCTGGATAAAAACACCATATGAATGACAGATGCATTAAGCTATATACAGTATTGCTACAGGCTGTCAGACCTGCTGGCATCCCTCTAATGTCTCTGTTTTAAGTTCTGAGTACACAAACTGGACACACTGAAGGGAGTGTTTGGTCTTCATCCAAACAGGGTTGAATTGAGGGAGCTGGACTTGGTTATGGCTACTTAAAGACATTTTGTCTCTCATCCAAGGGGCTTCTTCAGTTCTAACTGACTGGTAGAGAGTCCCAGGTATGCACCTATTTAGGGTCGTTATTAGGTTTTTTGATATTGGTTGGTTTGTTAGTGTTCCAGGCTATTGTAACAACAATTGTTAGTTGTTGGAGTCACTTAAAGCCATGTGTAAATGACAGTTGTTGAAGTTGTCACATAAGGCCAAATGTGAATGGTTATTAAATCTCGTGGGAAGTGATGAAAGGACTGCACTATAAGTGGGGGTTAAGTGGTGTTGCTGACCTGTTCCCCTGATGAGGGATGGTTTTGCTTCTTTGATGTAGGTAGCCTCCTTCGCTCCTCTTTCAAACTATATGTTCTCTCTATCCAAAAGATGCACATTGTTATCCTCGAAAGAGTGTCCCTTATCTTTCAGTTGTAGGTAAACAACTGAAACCAGGAGTTGGCCATCCTGTGTTGAGCCATGCAATATTTATTTAATTTTCACGATATACAATGCATTCTGTGCATTCCTCACTGCACTGGACTACATTTGAGTACTTTTATTGTGTTTGTGAGTGCTGTCTTTTGGGTTTTGTTTTTATTGTTGTTTTTCACCACCTGCAGTGTTGTAGTTCTTCCTGGATCTTGTGGCTGTTTTTACAAAGATCCAGTTCAAGTTCAAGTTTTTATTATGTATTTGTCATTCCAAGCATGTCTATTGAATACATACAGTTTCCACTGTCTTCATTGCTGGCATGCATGTTAACAACAAGGTCACATAGGACACCATGGTTTCATCTGTGTCTATTTTCAATCCTCTAACCTTGTTGAAAATGTCTATGGAGTTTTGATTATGGTGAAGATGGTAAATATTTGAACTCAGCTATATTTTCCTCTAAACTCAAACATTTTCATCTATTAAGCACCGCATTCTTAAAATTCACAAAGCTATGAAAAGATTTTCAGAGATTGAAAATCCCCTTGAAGGACACAGAGCTTTGTTCACTTCAGAGGTATGATGTAAATATAAACTGACAAGTCATATTCATTTGGATTCTAGTTTATAAATCACCAAGAATAAGATTTAAAAATGAATATAAGAGGTGTATAACCATGTTGGCTGTGCCATGAGGTTGTAATTCTGTCTTCACACTAGACAGCAAGTGAGTTTGGTCTTCCTAAATCTTTACCACTAGTTTGCCCTGAGGGTGGCTCAAGAAGAAAGGACAGTTCTGGTGAGCATCAAAGAGTGTTGAATAACAGATATTTCTTTATTCATTGGCCTGAGGACAGTTAATGGGACATATTGTGTAGGAATTGGAATCATTGTACAGTAAATTGAAATGCAATATTCTCACAATATGTTACATTGGTACTATGATAAGGATTATTCAACAGTTTGCAATATGCTGCAAGACAATTATATGTCTAAATCTGTGTAGCTGGTGAGGAAAAGTCAAGGTAGCCTCAGGCAAACTTTCAGAATAACATGGCTCTTGTCTAATGAATGTACTTTTTTCTCTTACTCAATATTTACTTTCCCATAGCCAGTAGGAGGAATTTGGATGAGAAGGGTTTATAAGTATGGGAAGGCTGGGTAGGAGTCAATAGAACTGAGGGCTAGTTCATGTCTTGCATTTTGTTATACCTTATCTGTCAAACCAGTTTACTCAAACATCTTGGATATGTCAGTTTATTGTCAATACTAATGTAAGAGCAATAGAAAATCTAAGAAAGAAGAAATAAAAAAAGACCAATGTGACTTCTCAGAAGAAATACTAAATTGGTCAGCATGCTTCTTCTTTCAGTTTTCCCCAATTTGTACCAGTGGCGGGCCGTCAGGGCCAGCAAGGCCTTCTCTGCTGGCCTAACATAACCAGAAGTC
>JANJYQ010447662.1:0-10822 GCA_024605255.1 Rastrelliger kanagurta | reverse complement strand
GCGTGTATGTGTGTTGGTCAGATGGTACTTAAGCAAATTAAGAGATCTTGTGAGGATTAAAAGGTCCTCTCCAGTGGTGATTGGATTGTATGTGTCAAAGAGTCTAATTTTGGATAGGAGCAAGCAGCAGGTGTGATGTTTGACATGTAAATACTATTATCCTCAAAATCCAAAACATTATTACTGTTATGTCTCTTCTTTCTCTCTTGCAAAGCACACAGAATCATTAACAGGCCTTGCATCAAATGGAGGTAAACAGGCTGGCAGTGGTACATCTAAGCCCCGCGTTAGTTGTGAAAGGAGCAACAGCTTCACCAGCAAAAATGGTGACTTGGTTGCCACTCGTAGCAAGGCTGGTGGCAGCTTGAAAAGAGGCCTCAGTCACCAAGGCTTTGTTGATCACCAGAGTAACAAACAAGCGTCTCGCCCAGGCAGACCAGCTCTCCGTCTTTGCAGCAGCCGCAGCTTTTCATCCCTTCACACCTCCTCCCTCACCGCTGCTCCATTCATGAGAAGCAGTCGCTCTCTCACCAGACTCGATCAAAGACTCATCGGAGACGGTAATTTTACTCTTATTTATTTCCTTTTCATCTTTGCTTAATTTTGTGTCTTATTTTAATTTTAAATACAAAAAACTAATCCAAGACTTTGTAAGAAAAATGTGTAATTTTTTTGTTTACAGCTATTGTTTTCTGTTTCTCAAAAACAGATTTAGATCATGCATGTAGAGAAAGTAAAGAAGTAAAGAAAAGCCAGTCCTTACAAAAGAAAGCCCTGAACTGTGGCTGGCGGTCCTACTCTGAGGAGCATATTAGGTTTGTTGTTGCTGTCTTTTTTTTTTTTGAGAATTTCAGAGTCTCATTATTATGCTACACTTCCAATTAATCATGTTATTGATGTGCACTATAATTGATTTTGTCATTCAAAATCTGTTTTTGACTTTCAAAGGTATAATGACCAGTGTCATGGTGATAATGCTGAAAAAATGGAAGCTTCTATGTGTCATCATTACGGCAGCAAAGTAAAGAAACAGGTACATTTAGCTTTTTATATAGCAAATGTTCAACTGCACTGCAGATGCTGTGCTTTGTGGTTCACAGATATCAGGAAGTCAGTATGTAAGAGCACCCTTTATGTTCTTATGTTTCAGCACCATTTACACTAGCATACATAACATTTGTTTTTTTATATCGATATAGTGATTTGAAATGGAATAAATGTCAATGTGACTTTATCAGTAACTTTCTGTCCACAGACCAGAGATGGAGTCCACACACTTTGTGCCATGACTTCTGACATGAGACACAACTGGGCCAAAGCAATGTTGAAGAATGTGAAGCCTGGTCTTACAATAGACATCACAAGGTAAATTTGTTTTAGTTCATTTCTAAAAATTTGATGTCAAACATGAGAGACTGTAGCACTGAATTCACTGAATGTTTACATCATGTAGTATCTTTACTATACACAACAATTTTTTCCATTATGCACTGTTTTCTAACAGCTCCATGTTGGAGAATAATACTCAACAGAAATCCCAGGAACCAGACTCACCATCAGCTGAGGCTTTCTGGAAAGAACAGCAGACCAGACGGCAGCCAGAGAGAGAGCAAAGTTCTGCTGACTCTGCATCATCCACAGTCTCTTCTTCTCATCTGTCTTCACCCTCTGCCTCCATGACTCCGTCTCCCATCAATCCCACACACCATGAGGGTGAAGGCATTCCTTGTCATCAGTGTCCACTTCTTGTTGGAACCACACAGACTGGTGAGGCAGTAATCAAACTGAGATAAATAAGAAATGTCTATTTTTCAGTGATTGATTTTGAAATTTAAAAAAAATTGATGTAGATGTTTGGTGTATTTAGCCTATGTTTTTTTGACAGGCCAAACACACACTATATTTTAATTTGTTGAGGGTGGCCATACATTGCAATTATTCTTATTATTAACTGCATTACATTTGGTCAGAGAGTTGTGGATACACTCTTCACTGAAACATAAAAAATGTATGTGTATGTAATGTTGCTAATTTCAATTATATATTGAAATAAGAATATAGAGAACTCTGTGGAAGAAATTTAGTCAGTGCTTTGGTATATGTAAATATAAATGGATAAATATGGATAGAAAGAGGGAGGAGGAGAAGCTCAGTGCATCATGGGAGTCACCCAGCAGTCTAAATCTATAGCAGCATAAACTAAGAGCTAAGCCTGGCTGGCCCTATTTATAAGCTTTATCAAAAAGGAAGGTTTTAAACATACTCTTAAGTTTAGTGAGGGTGTTTTGCCCCCTGGACAGAATCTGGAAGAGGTTCTCCAAGAGAGGAGCCTGATAACTGAAGGCTCTGCCTCCCATTCTACCTTTACAGACACTAGAAACCACAAGTACATACATGCTGGTGGTGCAGTGCTCTAGTACAGGGTTGACAAACTCATGCCACAGAGGGCTGTGTGGCCGCAGGTTTTCATTCCAACCAAGCGGGAGCACACCAGGTTCCACTCATTTAGCTGAACTTAAGAGCTTTGAAAGTCAGGAGAAGGATTTTGAGTTATATTCTGGATTTTACAGGAAGCTGATGCAGCAAAGCTTAGATGGAAATATGACCTCTCTTTCTAGTTTTTCTCAGTGCAGCTACAAACTACAAACAGTTCTTCAATTTTGGAAACATAATAATACTAATTGCTTTACACACATAGAGGGAGAGAAATTTTAACATATGCTTACATTACCTACTGTATATATGCTTTCTCTGAAATAGGGGTGACATTGCATGCTGAAGAAGGCAGAAGCAGCAGGTCAATGTCCACAGTGGGGTTGTCAAATGATGAGTGTCTTGATAAACATTCAAACATGCAGAGTGAAATTGAGCCGAACAGCCAGCAAGTTAAAACTACCACCCAGATGGAGGAGAAACAAGCAGCAATAAACGCTGGCTGTGACTGCATGACAGAGAAGGAAAAGCCCTGTGAGCAGCAAACTGTGCAACTTCTCAAAGAGGTGAGGCAGTGGTAACAAGTGTAAAGTTCACAAATGGATCTGAAAGCATGTATACTTGAATCATTCAAACATGAATACATGTGTATAGCTTTTAACCATGTACTATATCTGCAGCTGGAACAAACACAGAGGGAACTCTCTCGTCTCCAGCAGTTAAACAATAATCTGCAGGAAGAGCTACAACAAGAGAAAGACATCAATTCAAGAGAAAGGATTTCTCCACAGGTATAAATATAGATATTCACTATCTTTAGTAGCATTAGTCAGTTTCAAGGTGATGCACCCAATGCCCCTAAAAACATAAAAAGACAAGATTTGGGTGCTTTTACCTGACTGAGAAAAGATGTCAGGTTATCTTAGGAGGGTTGAACTGAGGGCACCTGGACTTGATACTCAAAGACATTTTACCTCACTTTCAAGAGGCTTTTTCAATTCTAGCTAAATGATAGGGAGTAGCAAGTATTTAACCTTGTGGGTTCATTAGGAGACTCAACAACCATTCATCTATGGCCCTGTGACCACTCCAATAACTGTTGTTTACACTTGGCCCCAGGTGACTCCAATGCAGTTATAACAGGCAGGAGCACTAACCAAGTGGTATGACCTTGATATGACCCAATAGGGGGTTAACTAGCTGGGACTCCCTAACCTGACTGCTAGATTGCTACACTGAACCATCTGAAAAGCTGTCCGCTGCCACTGGCACTTTGAAAAAAAATACTTGGCAGGTGATTGGATGAACAGCCTGTTTATCAGCATCATACTTTGCAAGATAGCAGGGTGAGAAATGATCACAAGATCTCACAAGAATAGTCGGAGGACACTTATTTGGTATCAGCAGTTCGAGTTAGAAATGTACAACTTGAATCCTCATAGGAAGGATTGTATCTACTGTGCAACCTAGTTCAGTTACCCTCATTCAAACTTCCATGGCTGAGAAAAACATTTTGACATCATGTTCATACAGGTTACATGTATATTATAATTAATATAAAAAGTAATGTTTATTCTACTTTACCTTATTAGCAAATTGTTATACAATGTAAAGCATAATTATGTCCAACTTATTGTTCATATTAATCTTTGCTGTGTTGTAGAATGAGGTTCTTACAAATGCCAACTCATCATCAGAACAAGTACTGACTTTACGGTGTCTCCAAAAAATAAACCGTGACCTCCGCACTGAATTGGAGGCACAAAAGAGGAGTCAGGAGGAAGCCAGGGAAGTTGAACTACAGCGAAGAGCAGATCTCTTAGCTCAGCAAGCACAGTTACTGGTCACGGGGGATGCCACAGCACTTGCGCAAGCACATCTGGAAGAAGATCGCCGGCGGTTTCATGATAAGCAGGTGGAGTGGGAGAAACACATGGCCTCCTTGAAGTCCCAGCTGAGCATCAGTGAAGAACAGAGGAAAGAGGCTGAGGCCCGCTTGATGCAACTGCAACAGGAGTTGCAGAGTTACCACAAACTTCAACAGGAGGCAGATCAGCTGCAAAAACGTCTCCAAGACTTGACAACACAGCTTCGTGACAATGAAGAAGCACAGACTCAAAAAGAGGCTCGTCTGCAGAAACACCTCATGCTCCTTCAAGCGAGTCAGGACCGAGAACGGAGGAGCTTGACTGCCAGCCTGGCGCAGGCCGAGCAACACTCTCAAGACCTCCAGGGGAGACTTGATAGAGCTGAGCAGCAGGTGGATAGCCTGAGTAAGAGTCAAACGTGGACCAGGGAAATCGAGGAAGCTCAACAACAGCTACAAGAGGAGCTGGCATGCACAGTATCTGCTATGCAGAGGCTCCAGGAAGAAAGAGAGCAGCTGGGCCATAGTTGTCAAGAGCTGCAGAACCAGTTATCTGAGGCAGATGGAGAGGTGAGCAGACTGCAGAGCCGTTTAAAAACTGAAGAGACTCACTACTACAATCTTGAACACTCCTATGAGAGTGTTTCTGAGGAACTGCAGGTGGCATTAGGAAAGGTGCAGCAAAAGGAAACTGAAACACAGGACATGCGAGAAGGCTATGAAAGACTCCTCGACACAAAGGAGCAAGAGCTGAATGAAGTTTTGTTGAAGATGGAGGTCTTAGGTAATAGCCTGGAGGAGACAGAGGTGAAGCTGAATGAAGTGTTGAAAGTTTGTAGATGTAGTTCTTCTCAGCTTAAGGAAGACTTTTCTGATTCTGCTCTGCATAATCAGATGACTCAGCCTGCCACTGTAAATGATGGCAGGTCAAAGATAATGGATGGGGGTCAGTTTTCAAACAGTACGAATGACATAGACATCCAGATAAACGGCAACTACTGTCATGCAGACAATGCAAGAACCCGGTCTGGCTCCATTGACTCTTCATACCAGTACATTGCCACAGCAGGAGATGACCCAGAAAGGTTTATGTCTGTGATCCAGTCTCTTGAATCTAAGCTTTATATGACAGAGGAGAAGCTACGGGACATCACACAAACACTTGAGGGACATCACAGTTATAACAGTTGCCAAGACCCCCACCTGTGCTCTCAGCTCACTCAGAGCCGAGCCAACACCCAGCATCTCAGTCTACTGCTTCACAGTCAGGCCAAGCAGAACCAACGCTTTGCCCAGGAGACTGAGAACCGCTGCAGGATGTTGGGTGACCAGTTTCACATTGCACTGAACATCGTACAAGCTTGTAGGCAGAGGCTTCAAACCACACAAGCCAGCACAACAGTTGATATGACGGATTTTGAGAGGCAACTAGCCACTGTTGCTGCCTGCCTTCTGCAAGGAGAGAAAGAGGCAGGGAAACAGCAGTGGGAATCACATAATGCCAGCAAAGCAGAGGACAAAATCCTCAGCGATAAGACAGTTGAAGCTGAGAACAATATTAGTGCAAACACGCAACCCTTAGAAGATGACATGGACAGTGTGGCAAAGTGTTTAATGAGAGAATTAGTTGTAGTGGAAAAAATGGTGTCTGTCCTCAGTGAAAAAAGCATTGGCCAACTATCCTCAGTACCAAGAGAGCATGAGACGGGTATAGCACACAGGTACAAAAGTATAATTTCCCAAATCATAGCCTTAAAATCACTAAAAAAGACTCAGTCAGGGATAGAAGAAGGTGACAACCATAAAATTTTAGAAAGTGCCATTGGCAGAGCCTGTGCTGAAGCAGAGCTAATTTTTGCTGCCTTCAAATTTCAGCAGCAGTATGAGAGTGTGACCAAAGTAAATAATCAAGAAGAGGCGCTTCAAAGGGACGGATTGGCAGATATCAGTCCTTCAGAGTTGGCTTCTTATGAGGAGCAAGTAAAGGGAGAAGGCAGAGGTTTGGAAGGTGCCACCAAACCACTTGACAAGGATGAATCTGAAGAGAAAGAGGTCGAGGCAGAGAAAGAGCCAGGCTGGTTAGAGAGACTTATATCCCGCCTGCAAAAAAGGGCTAAATTCCTATGCCAACTCTGCCAGGAGATATCTGATGGCAACAATCCAGTGAGGAGTAAAGATGACATCTGGGGAAATTATTCTGCTGTAGACCTGAATTGGATGCAGGAGCAGGCAAAGTTGATCTATCTATCAGACAGGCTGTACACAGATATGGAGCAGGAGTTGCACCAAAGTGCAGTGTTACAGCAGGATATCTCATCAATGGGTGAGGAGGAGTCTTTTAATGAAACCTTATGTCAGCTTCAGGAGGACAACAATGTATTAAAAGAAGAACTAGAGCGTGCTGAGCAAAAGATAATATCTGTGGAGACTGGGAACCAGAGACTCCTACAGGACATACAGAAGATCAAGGATTACCATGAGGAGTGGATGCAAAAGCTGGAAGCAGAGTTTCAAGAGAAGATAAGAGAACTGCAGCAGATCCATGAAGATGAGATGAGACACCTGCATGGTTTCTACACCAAGGCCTGTTTTTCCAAAGAGAAACTAGCTGAAAGAGCCTCCTCTTCACCAGACCAAACTATGAAGGTATGTCCATCTCATTTGGAGTTTCACAGAAAAATCGAGAAAAAAAGTCTACTTACTATTAAATTTGAAATCTTAAATGCCATTCATTTTAGTGGTCCTGTTGATAAAAACTGAATCAGTATTTAAGTGTTAGTTGATCATCTAGCTTGATCATCTTTGCTGCTGCACACATTTCATTTTCTTTATAGTATGTTTACTAGAATATCAACTTTATTATAAAAATAGATGAATGTGGGTAACATCAAAAATATTAACTAGTATACACAATCGCTATGTAGCAGTATATATATCTATCTCTACACAGACATACACCTGTACAACTGAAAGCTTTCTATGTTTCATATAGGCATCTTGTGATCAAGGTTTCATTGCTGTGGAAGAGAAGCACAGGAAACTGATAAATGATATGCAGCAGCAGCATCAGAAGGAAGTCGCAGCACTTCTGAAGGAGAGAGACCAGCTTCTGCAGGAAGAGACATCTGCAACACTGGCAGGTAAAGGTTTTTCAGCAAAAATACATGCAAAAAAGTAAAACATGCCTATTGAGGCTGTAGAAAGTTGTAACACCATGGAAGCCCAGATGACACAAAATAATATTATTCCAAGTGAAATGGGATAGACATAATGTTGGGAGGAATTTGGTTGAATGTTGAAAAGTTATGAATCTAAATTGCTAAGTAGGGTCATATCCATGCCTTATTGCTTCAGTTGAAAAATCAAGCCAATACTCCTGATGGTGGCGTTAAGTTCAAAACTTTGAAAATTCATAACAAATCAACCGTATGTGGTACAGTTTTGGAACTTTGGAATTTACTTTTCCATGGCATGGATGACTCCTGTCTGGCACCCTGATGCTTGGCTTAGTCAGCTTGTGAAGTCACACATACACTGTCACTTGTCAATTAGCTCAGTGAGGTAGAACATGGTCCTCAGTCTCAGAAGTTGTGAGCTGAGACAGAACTCATGTCCTACTGCGAAAATCATATATGTTCAGGTGTCATGCTATGTGGTCTGTAAGTTTAAGCCTCAACTGATGTAAAATGCACATTCGAATACTTCCTTCTTTTCATCTTCCTACACTTTGCTTGGTGCCTAAAATTGCCCGACAGTTTTACTATTTACTATATTGAAATGATTCTGCTTGCACTGATTTGATCACCAAAAGGGGGACTTTAATATTTGTTTACAAGAAACTTTTGTCCATTAAGAAAAGTTACATTGAGGAATAATGGACAATAATGCACTTTACCAGTTGCTGTATCTTGTATTTTACAGCCATTGTAGCAATGAGAAGAAACCATAAAGAGGAACTGGAGAAAAGCCGAAGGTCTCAACACATCAAGGAGCGTGGTGACATAACAGAACTACGCTCTGAATATGAGTGAGTCACCACTGGTTCTTTCACAGTCTTTGTTTTTAACCGTGTTAGAAGTATATTCTGTTGGCCAGTCCACCATCACAGCCCAGACTGAAATATCTCCATAACTAGATAGATTTGACATTTTGTAAATACTTAATGGACCTTGGCAATAACATGACTTTTTCTGTAGCAATTTCATGATTTATCTCTTTATATAACTTAATCCTGCAAACAGTGATTTTTATTTTTGTAACATTTGAGTGAAATGTCTCAACTCATGGATTACTCTCATATGAATACACACTCGTCAAGATGAAATTAGATTAATTAGGTCATCATAACTTTTCATCTAACACATTGGTTTATGACCTGCAAAACATTTTGTTTCATACAGAAGTTGGCAGACAGCTAAACTCTGTTTAAATTGCAGCATATTAACTATAGAGTAAACTGGTAACTCATTGAATATGGAATATGGTGTATGCACAAACACTTCTGGGGGTTCCTGTCTTTCTGGTTTGCTCACTGCACTGTTGTGGCTCACTCAGTAACAGCCCTGGCTGCATTGTCCTCATGACTTACTGGCTGATGAGATCATCATGGGCACAGGTGGAGGACATGTAGGCCTACACCTTAAATGGACTTTGCTCACTTTTATTTATTCACTCAAGATTTTCATTATAGATAATAATAGTACCAAAAACTGCTCACAGTATCTTCATAGCTTTCCTGTTTGTGGATTTACTTGTATTTATATTTTGTTTCATGTAATGTAATTTTTCCCACTTGTCTTGAATATGTATCATTCCTTTAAGAAGAATTAATCAACAGCTACTAGCCACTGGTACTGCGGTGTACCATTTTCTCAGCATAGGCATTTTTATTTGCTATTCATACTACAGTATTTTTGAAATATCTGTTGCTTCCTTGAACAGCTTCTGAACATTTCTGCCAAGCATCATATGTGCTTTTGCTTTGCCTTTACAGGAAAGGGATCCAGTTATTACGCAAGGAGCTTGAGTTGTTGTCTCTTCAACATACTCAGAAATGCCTGGAAAACTCTCAGCTGAATCAAAATCTGCAAGACGAGAGAAAATCCTTGCTGCAGTGCCAGAAAGAAAACCAGGATCTTAAAAAGAAGCAGGTATTTCAAAGACTGTACTTGGCAAGAATATGAGCATTGATATGAGTATGGATAATATGTACAGGATATTTGTTTACCAAAGCCTGTGTCAGTGATAATAATCATCAAACCGGAAAATTAAATTGACTGAAATTAACAGCAACTACCTATCAACATTTTTCTTTCCAAAAGCTAAATCCAATTTTCATCAATAGTCAGTGGGCAAGTCTACATCTTTCATAAGATAAAGTGTATAACAATTTCTAAAGCAATCTGTCAACATGTCTTCTCCCTCTGCCCCTTGTTATCCTGAAAGAGAGAGACAGAGGACATGTCTCACCTTCATTTCTCGCTAAATAGGAAACAGTCCCATGTGGCTTCACAACCCACCGACTTCTATGAGATGGATGTAAGCCAAAAGATTGATATGTTTTTAATTGGCAACATGAGTTTTCATTTGTTTTTGATGTTATAAGTATTTACTATGGTACACGTTTGCAGTTATTGTCAGATGTCCTTTATTATACCAACCATGCAAACAACATATTAATGTTTCTTTAATGTATATGCTGTGTTTTATGTTGTTACAGGTGATTCTGCGAGCGAGGGAAGCAGAGATGCAGTTTCTCCAACAGGAAGCTCATTCTCTCAGCGAAGAGTTAAAGGTGGCTCGAATGGTACTGCAAATCTCTTTAAATCTCTTACTGTAAGAAGCAAGAAGCAAGTATATGTCAGCAAATTTTGCTTCTGATTTAATTAAAGACATACTTGCATACTCTTTATTTGCCTATCAAATACAATAATAAAAAGGAATCACTGTGAGAAAATAACTTGTCAGTGTCAATTTATAAATCCAAAGATTTATCTGTGACTAAATGTGTTATTGTCACAGGATTCATGAACAAAAAATATATAATAAACTTTTTTTCTGTAATCTTTAAAAAAATGTGTTACAGGACAAAATATATGCCCAGAACAAACTTAAGGCCCTCTATCCCAGCAGCGAGGATGATGACATCACTTGGCCTCCTGGCCGAAATGCCTCAGGACAAAACTTTGGTGAGACACTTTTCCATGTGATAACGTATACTATGAAATATATAAAGCAATTTTTCCATTTCTACTGACACATATATAGGCTATAAATATAGTGTTAGTTAGTTAGTTAATTAATTAATGACTTTATTGTCATTTAATCAAAACACGCCTGTTCACATTATCCTGAATTCCTACCCTTCTATTTTCTCAGACGACACTGTGACAAACACAAGTAATGCTACGTTTTTGAAGAAAACAGGAAAATCATCTCTCACACGTCAGATCAGAGGAGTGAGATCAAAGGTAAAAATATCCAGCAGAAGACACACTTTAGTTTTTTGTTTGTTTTTATTTA
>JANJYQ010447314.1:2733-15653 GCA_024605255.1 Rastrelliger kanagurta | reverse complement strand
GATAGATAGATAGATAGATAGATAGATAGATAGATAGATAGATAGATAGATAGATAGATTAGTGAGTTCAGTGAGTCTCACTTACATCTGACACATTTGGCATGGGGTTAAATCCACACTGGATACAGACAGTGTTCTTGCATTCAGTGCAGGCACTGTAGTTTGGAGGATCCTTGGACCCCATATTGAGCTCAACCTTACATAGTGGACAGGTGGACTGGCCTGGTTTGACAGCTGCTTGGGTGGCTGCTTTAGCCTTTGGACTCTCTGATGGAGCTGGGTCCGTTTTGACCTGTCCTGATGGTGGTATCTTGGTCTCCATGGGCTGTTCTGACTTGTTCTGTTGTTCTTTCTTTTGGGCAGGGGATTTCATCTCTTTCGCTGGGGACATCTTGGGAGAAATTGGTGAGGTGGTCTTCGGCGAGTCTGGAACAGCTGAGGTAATTAAAGTGGATGCAGAACTAAAAATGGAAGAACCAAAGCCAAACATCTTCCCAGTCATTGATTCTGCTGGCTTTGCAACATCAGGTTGAGTTTTACCACCACCAAAACCAAAGAAGCCTCCTGTCTCTTGCTGTGTTGCTGTAGTGGCATTAGTCTGCTTATGCTCAGTTTGCTTTATATGGACTGGTGATGAGGTAGGGCCTGATATTTTCTGGGGCTCTAGTGGAATTTCCTTGGAAGGAGCTGTGTTGGTCTGTTTCTGACCTTCTGGCTTATTAGAAGCCACAGCAGTAACAGATTGTGCTGTTACAGCCACAGATTTTTTCTGAGATGAGTGTGGAGTGGATG
This sequence comes from Rastrelliger kanagurta, assembly GCA_024605255.1. Lineage (NCBI taxonomy): Eukaryota > Metazoa > Chordata > Actinopteri > Scombriformes > Scombridae > Rastrelliger > Rastrelliger kanagurta. Next base: position 14,861 of record JANJYQ010447314.1, on the reverse strand, counting down.
ACTCTTTCTTTTCTGGTTCAGCTGGGATGTTAATGTCTGTCTTTTGTGGTTCTGCATGTATCACTGAGTTGACAGCAACTCCTGTAGGTTGTGTTGCTCCAAGAGCCCGCTGCATCTGGCAGGTGAGACACAACCACTCTTTCACCTGAAAAAAGAAAAATAAAGTTCTCTTAATCTGTTAATTAATTAATGACTTATATGATCAAATATGATGTTTCATATTCATATTACTAGTGGACAGTGAGATTAATTCTGTTTTATTTCAGTAGCTGCTATAAATCCAGTAACAGAGAATAAATGGATATCAATATTTAATACACCCAGAAAGTACTGAATGAAGGCATGCATTGCCATGAATTGCAATGAAAGGAATAACCAGAAACAGACTATTTTAAAAAGTAAATCAGGTGTAACTTAACTAGTGTACTTTTGCTGGAGTAAGTCTAAACAGATTTTCAACAGGAAAATGTAAAATGACACACACATTTATATGCACATACATATGTACCGGAGGTGGAAAGAGCACTGAAAATCTGTACTCAAGCACAGGTACTGTTATATTGGTTAAATTGTGCTCAGTTACAAGTAAAAGTAGTGGTGTTAATACTTAAGTACATTATTGGTCTTAATTACTTTTTAACCAGTTGATGTTTTATTGTGTTGTCAATAGCAGACATTCGATTCGATTCAATTATATAAAATATCTATGTTCAAAGACAATGTATAAAAAATTACACTAAGGCATTTTTTTTCGGAAATAAATGTAGATGTAAAGCAGGAATTTTGTTTGCTACAAGAATGACAAAAATGTTTTTGAACTTGCACAGAACAGGTTAAATTTTTCCCAATACACTGCCAACAATAGGCGGGTAAGTGTCTGAAACTCATAATAGCATTTCTGTTACACTTCACTTTCTGAACCTTTTGTTCAGTTTCAGCAGGAAAGTTTTCTAAGTTTCTTCACTTCATTTGACTGTGAAGAGTAGAACAGCTAAAAAAGTTGTTCACACGCAGCAGAGGTAGGCAGAGCTGTGTTCAGCTTGAGATTATGTAACTAACTAGTCACTGATTATTGAAGCAATTAATTGACTAATCGGATCTGTGGAGGTCATAGTTTATTTATATATAGGCCTCTCCTGCAGTGCACAGCAGTTAGCTCCTGGACTCATCACTGTCTAGCACACAGAGAGGTGCAGCATGGATGAAAAAAATGTTTGGTTTAAATCAGGCTTGTGCAGATAATGTGACAGGCCGTTCTTGGACACATTGTGCAGGGTAGGTTCAAGCTTGACCAGGCCTGGTCTAAGCTCTACTGCTGTGTAGGTATGTTACCTCCAGACACGTTTCCTGGCTTCAAAGATGCAGATGAATTATGTACCAATGTACTCAGTAGTGACTTTTGATTTCAAAAGTAGTGAAGTAGATTACATGGTGTAAATTGTACTCAAGTATGAGTAAAATTACACACTTGAAAAAATACTCATAGAAGGACAAGAACCCAAAAATCTACTTAATTACAGTAACGTGAGTATTTGGATTGTGTTACTTCCACCCCTGATATATACATATTTAGCATATATAATATATAAATAATCATACATATATCTTTAATCCTACCATTGTTTCATTTGGCAAGGGGTTAAATCCACACTGGTTGCATACAGTGTTCTTGCATTCAGTGCAGGTATTGTAATTGGGTGGATCCTTGGAGCCCCTGTTGAGTTCGACCTTGCAGAGTGGACAAGTAGACTGGCCTGATTTGACAGCTGCTTGAGAGGCTGATACAGCATTTGGAGGCACTGATGGGTCTTCATCCCCTTTGGTCTGTTCTGATGTTGCTGTCTTGGTCTGCTGGGGTGGCTCTCTTTTCTTCTCCTGCTCCTGCTTCTGGGTAGCAGGAGACTTTATCATTTTTGCAGGAGACATCTTGGGAGAAACTGGTGGGGTGGTCTTTGGCTGGTCTGGAACAGCTGAGGTAATCAAAGTCGATGCAGAACTGAAGATGGAAGAGCCAAAGCCAAACATCTTCCCAGTAACAGACTCTGCTGATTTTGCAGGATCAGGCTGAGATTTAACTCCACCAAAGCCAAAGAAACCTCCGGACTCTTGCTGTGTAGCCACAGTGGCATTACTCTGCTTGGGACCTGTTTTCTGACTTTTCTGGGGTGTTTTATTATCAGGTGTTGGGCTGGCTGGACTCATCGTTGTAGAGCCAGTTTCAAGTTTCCCTGAATGCACTGGTGTTGCAGACTGTTTTCTCTTTGGGGAGACTGCTTCTGAGGTCTCCTTTTGTACAACAGGGCTTGGACTGTCTTTTTGAGGTGTGGTTGGTTTGGAAGTATCCTTCATCTGGACTGCAGCAAGTGAAGGAACTTTACTGGATGATATTTGGGACTTTATTGTCTGGGAGCTTAAGTCTTCAAATCCAACAGCTCTTTTCATTTGGCAGTTAAGACATAACCACTCTTTTACCTAAAATACAATACATACTGTTATGTTTTGCTTTGGAAATGAGAATTACAGTAATTAATTCAAATAATTGCTGCACCACAGGTCAGTGGTCATTGTAAGCAAGTCACATATGTCCAATGAAGGAACATAATTTTATATATGCTGACAGTAAATACAGTGTAGATGCATACAGTATTCAAAATAATTTATTTAATCACAAAGAATGTTATATGTATTGATATTTACATTTATTCCTTCACTTACCTCTGCATTAGGCATAGGGTCAAATCCACATTGTGTGCAGACAGTGGTCTTACACGCAGTGCAAGTGTTGTAGTTCAAATTGTCCTTGCAGCCAAATTTAAGTTTAACATTACACAGTGGACAGTTTGTCTGATCTTCATTTGAATGGGTATGAGAGATTGTGGCTGCCTTTGGAGGATGTGATGGAGCTTTATCATCTTTGCTCTGGTGGGATTGCACTGGTTTCTTCTCCTGCACTGGCTTCTGTACCCGAGTATCTCTTGATGGTGACATTTTGGGAGAAACTGTTGGTGTACTTTTTGGAGAACTCTTGGGCATAGCAGACACCTTGGGAGAGAGTTGCACTGGTGCAGACATCTTGCGAGAACTTGGTGGTGTAGTGCGTGATTCCTCTTGAACAGCAGATGATATCAAAGTGGATGCTGAGCTGAAAATGGAGGAACCAAAGCCAAACATCTTCCCAGTCATGGATTCTGTTGTTTTTGAAATAATAGGGCCTGTTTTAGGATCACTCAAGTCAAATCGGTTTCCTGACTCCTGTTTTGTGTCTGGGGTAATCTTACTCTGTTTTGGTCCAGTTGTGCCTGCCTGGTCACTTGTTATCTGAGAACCCTTGATATCCAGAGGAGGTTCCTGACCAGGGGTTGGGCTAGCCTGTTTGTCACTCTCTGGTCCTTTAGCAGCTGTAGTTGACTGTGTTGCTGTTGTAGGCTGCGCCTTCTGGGGTGAACCTGGTTTAGAACTGTCAGGCAATGGAGTCTCCATCTTTAGAGGTACATTGGATTTTGGTAATTCCTTCTTAACAGTTTCTTCTTGTTTTGGAGCTGATGTCCTCTGCTTTACGGCAGATGGAGATATTTTATTAGCCACATTGTCAGGTTTCAAAGCAGGTCCTGTGAGATCAGATGAATGAAGAGCTCTCTGCATCTGACAGTTCAGGCATAACCATTCTTTTACCTGAAAAAATAAAATGCATTGATTTAAAATACAAAACATCTACAACACCTGTATGCAATCATTCTACCGTGTCAAGATATGTTTAGGTCATAGTTCATTGTGTATTCCTGTTTAATTGTAGATTGTTGCTAGTTTTATGCTTCATAATTATGTACAGTATTTTATTTGGGAAATTGGGAAATGTCATTTTTACTTTTATTTTTACCTCTGACACACTTGTCATTGGATTAAATCCACACTGGTTACAGACAGTGTTCTTGCATTCAGTGCAGTTGTTGTAGTTGGGAGCATCATTTGAGCCAAAATTGAGTTCCATCTTACAAAGTGGGCAGGTAGATTGGTCTGCCTTTGAAACTGTGAGGGAAGTGGCTGCATCCTTTACAGGCACTGATGGAGTTTTTTCTACTTTAGATTGTAGCAATGGAGATGCCTTGAGCTGCTGCATTTGCTCTTGTTTCTTCCCCTGTTCTTGTTTCTGAACAAGAGGTGATTTGGTCTCCTTTGTGGCAGGTATCTTGGGAGAAAGTGGTGGTGTTTTGGAATCATCTTGAACAGCTGAGTTCATCAAAGTGGATGCAGAGCTGAAGATGGAGGAACCAAGGCCAAACATTTTTCCACTTATTGATTCAGTAGGCTTTATAGCATCAGGTTGATGCTTAGGACCACCAAACAAGAACCCTCTTGACTCCTCTTGTGTAGCTGAGGTAGCATTACTCTGCTTATGTGCAGCTTTACTTGTCATGTCCGGTGTTGTCTGAGGACCTGTTTTTCGGTCTTCCACTTTAGTTTTTTGTCCAGGAGCTGGACTGACCTGTTTCTGACTATCTGGTCCTTTCACAGCCTCAACCTTTGTAAGCTGTTCCACTGGTTTTGGTGGTTTCCTCTGAGGTGAGCCAGGTGCAGAGGTATCCTTAATTTGAGTTTCTGCAGGTGATGAAGTGTCTTTATTCTGAGATTTCTGAGGGGTTTCCTTCTTCTGGGCATAAGTAGGTCCAGGAACCTTCTTTGGTGAGGCCTGTAGTTTCATCATGGGAGTCCCTGGAGGCTCAGATGCTCCTAGGGCTCTCTGCATCTGGCAGTTGAGACATAACCACTCCTTCACCTATACAAGAGCAAACCATTCATTTGTAAGATTTAAAATCAGTGTTATTGCACAATACATTTTATTTTACTTCTGCCAACATAGTAAAAATAACAAGAACTGTTAAAGTAGCTTTTCTGTAATCTACAGTACTCTTATCTTACCTCTTTGACATTTGGCATGGGATTAAATCCACATTGGTTACAGACAATGTTTTTACACTCAGTACAGGTGTTGTAGTTAGGAGGATCTTTAGAGCCCACATGGAGTTCCAATTTACAGAGAGGGCAAGTAGACTCGCTAGATTTGGAAACAGCTGGAGATGCTTTCTTTGAGGGCTCTGACAGAGGTGTGTCTGTTTTTGGCTGTGATGATGGCAGACTCTTGCCCTGCTGTGGTTGTCCCTGTTCTGGTTTCTTTTCAGGAAATTTTGAGTCTTTTGCTGCAGGCATGTTTGGAGAAACTGGTGGTGTACTTTTGGGTTCATCTTGAACAGCTGTGGAAATCAAAGTGGAGGCAGAACTAAAGATGGAAGAACCAAAGCCAAACATCTTTCCAGTCACTGACTCTGCAGGCTTCGCAGCATCAGTCTGGCTTTTAGGACCACCAAAACCAAAGAAGCCTCCTGACTCTTGCTGTGTTGCTGATGTGGCATTACTCGGTTTACGTTCGGTTTGCCTTGTCTGGACTGGTGATTGCTGCTGTGTAACTGCATTTGCATTTCTCAGCTTTTGTGCAGCTACGTTTGTCTGGTCTGGTTGTTTCTGAGGAACTGTCTTCTGGCTCCCTTGAGGTGTTTTCTGGGAAAGAGCTGGGCTGGCCTGTATCTGAGTGTCTGGTTCTTTAGCAGCTGCAGCATTGAGTGGCTTGGCTGCTGGTGCAGATACTGTCCTCTGAGGAGAACCTGGTGCAGAAGTCTTTTGTGCTGCAGGCTGTCCTGTAGTAGGCTTTTTTAATGATGAATTGACCAAAGATGTGCCTTTCTGAGGTTCAATTCCTCCAGCTGCTCGTTTCACCTGGCAGTTTAGACACAGCCACTCCTTTCCCTTTATAACACAAGAAATAAACAGATTATACATGTAAATGTTTTGATATGTTAAATCATAATGAAAACTCTATAATAAAGAAAATAGAGGCTATTGGTTGAGGTATTCTATTGCAGTAGTGCCTCATGCATATAGAATATAGTGAACAGACTGTAGACGATGCAACAATTAGATGAAGGCAGGACTGGGAGTGAGGAATATGCACAGTACCAGTCAAAAGTTAAGACAAACCTTTCCTTGAATAAGTACATCCAAACCTTAAATGTGTTTGATTTGAATTTTACTAACAACTTCTATTATTAAAATAGTATAAAATGAAGCTAACAAAAAGTAAACTACAGTCAGCTGCTCCTTATAAATTATAAATTAAGACAAGTGACAGGAATGACTGTATTTCGGTGGTTTAAAATAAATATATCATGTCAATAAAAAGGTTCCCTGTTGCCCAAAATTATTCATGCTAGGAGATCCTCCCACTCTGATAGATACAATTCCCCCTATACTTTGACAAACTGATTCAGATGGCCATTATGCTTGGCAGGAGATTTCTGGTGCAACTGTATAAGTCATTACATGTCCCATCACATATCCATGGCATATCCTTATTCTGACAATGGTTGCATGTGAAGGTTTCCTCTTCTTTTATGGCTATATTAAACAAGTCCTTTATGAAATGGGGAACTTTTCTTTGCTATGTTAATGGACTTTAAAGATACAGCTCTTATGATTTATTCATGTTTTTAATTTTTTCTCTTTTTTCTCATGATGCTTCTATTGCAATTATTCCATTGTCTGTGTTTATCATGTGTATAAGCACAACACATAGTAAAAAAAATAACTATATATAAGCCCATAATTTATGTATTTATGTTTGTTATAAGTGTAAATTATATGTACAAAAGTCAAATAAATATTTCAATGCAAATCAAATGAGAAAATAAAAGGAAAATGTGTCAAAGCATGCACAGAATGATATATTTATCCTGGTCTTGGTTCACTGCTGTTTTAGTCTTTAGTTTAAACAGAACACATCAGTATCCCAAGATCAAGTAGCCTGGGACTGTACAAGCCTCCTAACTCTGTGTTGTGCATTGAATTACTGTACAGTGTCAAATGTCTTTTGTGCTTCAGGTAGCCTGGAAGATGCCATGTCCATTTACCATACACAGTATAAGGTCTTCCCTGCAAGAAAATCCCTATGAGGTGTGAGTGGTGTGTATGTGTAGGTGCATTTTTGAATATAGCTTTCAAAGCAAGTATCATTGTCTGAGCTCCACCAACAGTATTTAACACACTCTAAACAGTCACAGTAATGTATTACAAAAACTGTAATTCATTGTTCTCTTCTGTGTGGAGCTGCTTTTGTATGTGAGTGTAGCCCTTGTCTGGCAGATTTGGCTCAAGAGTGTGACACAGCCCTGTCACTATTTAGAGACTAGTTAGGATCGATAATTAAAATGGCTTTGCAACTTTGAAATTTTAGTTCAAGGAAGGAACAACTATCAAACAACAAAGGTAAACACCATAACAGTGCAGATGCTGTTTATATCTCTTCATAAGCTTTGAGACATTTCCAAAAAAAATGGCTATGCCATAAGCTGGACTTTAAATATATTCAATAAAGAGGAAGAAAAAAAAATGCCTCAATTTTCATCTATTCATGTAAATGAAGTCTACCATTTGGGGATTGCACTCAAAACAATAAAATGAAACTACTTAAGAAAACACTCTGAACATCAAAAGGGAATTTAACAACTTCAAAGAGCTTAATTTTAAGTATTATGAGCATACTACACCACTAAATCTAAGTAATGAACACTTTGGAGATGCTGGGCAATAGTGCAACAACTGACAAGTTATATATAACCAATCTGATCACCTAGAAAATTAGAGCAATTTGCCCCCAAAATTATAAAATTGTAAAATGATTTACTGAGATATAACCATTTGTGTGATCATAATTCATTTTTTCCTCTCTCCCTTAAATAATTCCTTCATCAAATAATTTAATAAATAATCTTTATTTATCTTACCTCTTTAACATTTGGCATGGGGTTAAATCCACACTGGTTGCACACAGTGCTTTTGCATTCAGTGCAGATGTTGTAGTTGGGAGGATCCTTTGAGCCCATGTTGAGCACCATCTTACAGAGTGGACAAGCAGATTGGTCTGTTGTAGGAGTATTGCCAGATGCCACTGCTGTTTTTGATGCTTCTGATGGAGTTTTGTTCACTTTGGCCTGTCCTGTTGGATGAGCCTTTCCCTGCTGAGGTTGCTCTTGTTTCCTGTCTTGCTCTGATTTTTGGGCATTGGGTGGTTTGGCTTGCTTAGCAGATTGCATTTTGGGAGAAATTGGCGGTGTGGTTTTAGACTCGTCCTGGACAGCTGAGGCTATCAAAGTAGATGCAGAACTGAAAATGGAGGAGCTAAAACCAAACATCTTCTCAGTCACAGGCTTTTCAGTTTCTGTTTTAGAACCACCAAAGCCAAACAAACCCCTTGATTCCTGCTGGGTAGTTGGGGTAGCATTGCTTTGCTTGCGTCCAGTTTGACTAGTCTGGTTTGGTTTTTGAGACACTGATGTTCCCTGGGCCTCATGTGTCACTTTCTGAACAGACACCGAACTGGCCTGTTTCTGGCTGTCTGTTCCTTTAACAGCATCATCCTTTGCATCCTTTGTAGACTGCACTTTTTGGGGTGAACCTGGTGCTGATGTCTCTTTTTTAATAGGTACAGCAGGAGATGATATAGCAGAGACTTTGTTAGATGTCAGCTTTTTCATGGGAGGTCCTTGTGTTTCAGAAGTTCTTTGAGCTCTTTGTATCTGGCAGGTCAGACATAGCCACTCACGTCCCTATACAAAACAACAACAACAACAACAATAACATCAAAAAACATACATGTCAATATATAATACCTCTTACTTATAATGTAGCTTTAATATTGTTTTAAAACTGTGTTATTTTTTTTAATTGCAAGTCAGACTAGAAAAGGTGTTGAACATGTATGTGTTAGAGTAAATCTAAATAAAATGATAAAGATTCATGTTGAGTGAATTCCACAATTAATACCTAACTACTATCACTACACTGAATAGCACACAAAATTGAACTGACAGAACCATTTAAAATTAGTCACAAAAAGTATGTTCTGCACTTAATATTTTATAGACAGATAATTATATAAATGTACATTTAGTTTGAACAAAACAAAGTTTTTTTTAATTATATATATGAAATTATATTTAACATCAAACCACTACTTACATCAGAGTCTGGGGGGCTGAAGCCACATAAACTGCATACTTCCATTTTACAATGGGTGCAGGTTTTATGGTTAGGTGGTTCCTTATTATGCATATTGAGTTCTGTTGTGTTACAGACTGGACAAAGAGATTTAGCTACTGCTTTTGACTGAGATGTAGCTTTGGTTGTTCCTGGTGATGACGATCCAGCCCTGCACAGGTCAGTTGTATTAGGTCCCTTAGGGCTTTTCTGCTGAGGCCCAGGCTTAAGAGAGGACTGCTGCTGGGGTGCAGTCCTGAGGCCTTGCTGTTGTTGTCCCAACATCGGTGAGCCCTGTTGTTGCTGTCCAGTTTTTGGTGATCCCTGCTGTTGCTGTCCTACTTTAGGTGGCCCTTGAGGTGAACCACTTTTTACTGGTCCAGCCTTGGTGGACTCTTGCACCCCAGTCTTTGGAGGTTGTTGTTGTTGTTGTTGTTGTACACCAGTCTTAGTGGGTCCTTGTTGTTGCATACCTGCTTTAGGATGATCCTGTTGTTGTGATGATGTCTTTGGAGATCCTGGTTGTGCTCCATTCTTAGTCAGAGTCTGTTGTTGAGCTCTAGACTTGGGTGAACCTTGCAGGCCCTTAGATAACTCTCCTCTTTCAGGCTGTGGTCCTACCTTTGGAGCAGGTTGTTGCCCATCAGGCCTGTTTTGTGGTCCTGCCTGTCCATTTCCATGCAACTGTGGTGATTGCTGTTTAGGAAGAGGTTGGTTCTTTTGTAAAGAAGGTCCATGACCAGATTTTTGGGGCCCCTGCTGCTGTTGAGGGCCTTTGCTTGCTCCTGGCTGCTGTTCTCCAGATGGATTAATCCCCTGCTGGGGATGTGCTTTCTGATTTTTATTCTCCTCCCCATCTCCAAATAAACCAAATTTATTCACAGCAGAGGACACGGCATTGAGGGGGTTAGCCCCGCTAAGAAATTTGGAGGAGAACATAGTGGGGTCTTCCTCCTCCTCCTCCTCCTCCTCCTCCTCACAGGAGCTTGAATCTACAGGACTGTCGGAGTCAGAGCAGGAGCTGTCACCACTCTGTCCTGGCTCTCCTGCAGAGGTCTGAGGGGGGGCTGGGGCCTGAGGTGTGGAGAGAACATCTACATCCCCACTGCTGCTGCTACTGCTGCTCCTTGGGCTCTCCCCTGGCTCAGCATCTACATCAGACTTCCTAAATGCATGAGATAGGAAGGCAGAGTGGGGAAATTGAGAGGGATTGAAATATGAAATGACAGAAAACGAGACAAGATGGAGGGACAATGAAACAGAGTGTGAAAATTTGTGAACCGTGTTTACAGTACTGTCTGAGCCAATATACTGTCTGGTAAACAAAATTACAACAAGCTGCAACAGTGTATTAATGTATAATGGATGCAGAGGAAGCATAATAGCATTCATCCACTGATCCACTGCCTGAGGTGGATTTTTGTTCATTTCCTTACATATTGAGACAGGATTTAAGCAAGTTATTACTAATAAGTCCACCAGCTGTGTTACATAATACTATGTGGTTAACTCTCCTGTTTAGAGGGGTGCATCTTCTAGATCTATAAACAGCACATTTTACAATAAAGGGATTTATATTTCAGTTGACAGTAAATTACAGAAACTTAAATAACAATCTTTCATCCCAGCTAAAACGATAATCATTTGCATAGCGCCTCCATCCTGAGAAAGCCATTAATGATTCAGCTCCCCTTTGATTTACACCGCTCCGTCTGTTGCTTTCAGGACCATGGACAGGGTCAGAGCCGCTCCGTTGATCACAGCATACACAAACCCCAAGATGCCATTCAGCTCTCAGTATAATACAGACCAGTGTGCAATACTGGGAGTGGATACCGCAATAAATAGACCCCTCTACTACAGTACACACATAATTTAAATAACGATTCAAGGTGGACTCACAGGTCATACTATTTATCTTCCAGGATGAATGGATTCGACTTTCTATTCTACTCATTCATCACTCAAATGGCACCGAGTGAGAGAGAGTGCGAAATCTCGTCCAGGGCATGTTTTACAGCAGTAAACACAGGAAATCTAGCGCTCTCTCTGGAGAAACTGCAGGCACATCCGGGTAGGGGCCCATCACATAATGCATTGGGAATGAATACTGATACTTTCCTTTTCAAAAGTGACGCGTAAGGCAGAGTCTGCGATGAGCAATTATCCTTCTACAGCAGCTGGATTTAAGGTTTACTACGGTCAGCCAACAAGCAGCAATCGGTCACCCATAAGCAGTGAAGAAAATCTAATGTAGTGTACCGACAGCGTTTTATCGTGATGAAAAAAAACAGCCTACGTTATAACCGACCACATTAAACCTGACACTATGAGCCTACGAGGTGATTGCTCCGACTGCGCCGGTGAGAGCAGATCAAGAAAACATATAATCTGATATTTGCGTGCCCTTGACCAGGAGCCTGGTCACATTTGGCAATAATTTATGTGCTGAACTCTTCTGAATAATTTGAAACCAGCCTAAACCAGCGAGGAAACCCAGTAAAGCCCGGTCATCGGTGGCATCCCCACAAATACCATCTGTTATTCTCTCCGTGTCTTCCTGCTCATCTCCTCCCATCGTGCAGCCGAGCATCCTTCACCCTCCATGGTCACAATGTCAAACACTGAAGCGCGGTATTCCAATGGCACTGATGGAATTATACCTTCAGCAAGAGCAGATCTGTCTCCCCATCCTCGCCCAAAACCTCCTTAGATATCCCCTGTCCGTGTGTGTCTCTGATCGCTGAGGGATGGAGGGCACAGGGCAGCAGATAGAGAGCGATCAGCATCCACTCCGCCTCCCTCTCCAGTGCGCAGCCGCCGCATTTGACAGGTGATCACAATATATATCACGCACGGAAATTGAAATTAAAGGGAACAGGGAGATTTATTTCCTTGGAGTCACGTGTGATCAGCGACGAGGATCCCAAGATTGATACATCGACATATTTGAAATGTCATAATGGTGATAATGAAAAGGAGGAAAGGATAAATATGATTTCAGCCTCAAATGTGCTGAGACAGCATAACAATATCAAATATAG
>JANJYQ010447307.1:4588-14890 GCA_024605255.1 Rastrelliger kanagurta | reverse complement strand
CCTAAGGAGGAGAGGCGGAGAGGCAGAGAAGCAGAGAGGCAAAGAGGGAGGGTGGTGGTGGTGTGTGTGAGGGTAGGGTGGGAGGGGAGGGGTTGAAGAGGAGAAAATGATATTCACCACAGCACAGGCAGAGAAATAATACAGAGAGGCAATCAGAGAAAATGGAGGCATAATATCCCAGCGCTACATAATCTCCACAGATTCAAGCATAATGCATAATCTCCACAGGTTCAACAATACACCATGTGCCCTAATTCTGAGCCAATTACAAACTGGGCACCGTTTGATTTGCATGTGTGCATGGGTATGGATTTGAATGGGAGGAGCATGAATGTGGGAGTGGATTTAAGATTTAGGAAGGGGGGGTTGTCTTTCAGAAGGGAGCAGACAGCTGGGGTCCCCATGCATGCAGCATCCCTCCCCTTTGCCTTCTCTTTACTCTAATGCCCTTCACTGACCAGATTAAAGCCCAAATGACAAACGCACAAAGGCTGGAAACATCTGTTCTGGAACACACTGTCCATTCCTCCCCATGCTGAGCTCTGTTGGTCACTTCTCAGTTCCAGTCCCCACACGGACAACATCTGCAGCAATGGACTAGTGCACATTAACTATTGGAGCATGACACCAAGCTAACCCACTAACCATGAGAGCATCATCCTTTACACAGGAGCACAACTGCTTTATAAAGCAGCTTTCCACATTGTTGCACTCTGTATAATCAAATAGATGTTACCGGCAAACCAAAATATCCATTTTGCCTTACTAAAAAGTGCTGTGATAGGCTTTAAGTACAGTCATGTTTTTAGGATAGTCTATTGTGACAACAGTACTGACTCATTGGTCTCCAGTGCAGTGTTTAGATCTTTCTGCTTTGGGTTTGCTTTTTTCCAAATAGCCAAATGACATGATGCATATGAATTTGGTCTCAGTATTGTGTTCTCTTCTGCTATCTTTCTCTTTCCCGGCACTCAGCCTGGCATATGAAAGGTTGCTTCAAGGAAAAAGTAAAAAGAGTAAATAGAAAAGTGGTGTGGCTCCTATGATGTACGAAATGTTGCTATTGTGTACCATCCATTTACTCTTGTTGTGTCTCTAGCACACTTATATCCAATTCAGGTTACAATAACCCTTTTACTCCCATACAGTATATACCATCCACACCAGTCTCTCACATGACTAAAAAAACACTGGTTCTGAATGAAAGAGCCTTCACTTAAAAGTAAGAGATGAGTCATTGGCAAAAGAAATCACCTCTGCAACAAATGGAATTACACGGCTAGCTTTCATTTATTATGAACTAGTGTAAAGTGTCTTTAAGTATGATGTTAAGCCAATATAGACTCTGTAGCACTCAACATGTGTTTCATATCACTTTTAAATTCAAATAAGGGATTTTTACAGCCGCAGTGAAGGACTTAAGAGTCCTCACAGCATAAATTGAACATTGTAGCAGTGCATAAAAATCCATGAGATACAAGACACAAGAACTGTATTATAATTCAAAAAAAGGAATACACATCGGCGATAAAAGATCACAGATTACCACATCTCTGAGTTTTTAAAAAAATGATGTGAGTAAGCAAGGTGTCTGTTTAATGAGAAAGTGTGAGTGAATCAGAGATCAAACAGGGGGTTTGATGTAGGAGACAGGGAAGTCAAGGATGTGATGTTAAGATTTATAAAGGCAAGCAGTGCAAGATGATTATCAGAGACCCCACTTGGTCTCTACGGTATGTACACAGACTCTAGGTTCACCATCCAGTCCACCCTAGCAACACCAACAGTAATTATTTCTTGCTTTACAAAAACAGACATATGTTCAAATCTTATTTGCTGCCTTGTTCCAATTACACCCTGTACAACAGAGGAGAATGAATTGACACACATGGAGCACAGCACTTTGAGGGTTCACTGCTGTAAAAGGTGGAGACGGGCCACATAATGGTGCTCACTCTGTTTTATATAGAGCATTTATTTATGAAATACACGGGTAAAAAGCACGAGGAAACGGACGCTTGAGTGTGTGGACTTGGGGGTTTGGATAAAAAAAAGATACTACATTCAGTGAATTTCATGAATTAATCAAGCTTCCGGATCTTCCTCCCTTTTTACTCAGTGAGGTGTATACTGGGGAAGTCTGATGTCATCTTATTGCTGCCCTGGCCTTGGCACCCCCCCGCTTCTTGTGAATCAGAGGATACGATAGATGGAGTTGTTGAGGATTCTTGGGCAAACTGATGTGATGGAGGTGAATGAATGGGCGAACAGAAGTCTGGAAAGTGACACTTAACAGTTCTAACAGCTCTTTGGCCTAGATTGGGTGGGATGCTGGGTAGGCCACATGAATAATAAACCAAGCAGCGCCACTCTGGCTGGCTGGTGATGCTCTTCACTCTTATCATCCTAGCCAGACTGGAGATCACTAAAGTAAGTAGATAAGGTTACTCAAATTAGTTGCATTACACCACAAAAAGACAGATAATTTAATAAAGTAACTAACTTCCAGGCCCACTTAATATACCACAGAAGAGCAGAGATCACACAGTTTATTAATAATGTTGCTTTTTAATGGGTCAAAGTCCTTGGGTGTTTTTTTTTTCCATCAGTAAAAAATCTGCCTGAAAATGCCCTTTCACCCACATGCCAAAACAAGTCTTTATGCAAAGATTGATCAGAACTGCACAGCAATTATGACCCATTACCATTTTGCTGAGAGACACACGACTTAGCTTTGTCACACTCAGATGCACACACCATCACACATGAGTAAAGTCATCCATGCCCACACACATATTGTACATTTATTATGAGCACATAGACATGCTAGAGGTCAGTTCAATTATCATTACAATGACTTTACATTTTTTTGACCAAATTCCCCTCTGAACATCCTCATCTTAATACGTGACTTTTATATTATAGTTCTTAAATATAACTGGATGTAGCTTTCTGAAAACAGAAGGCTACACCGCAGCTGCAGCTTCCAAAGATGACAGCAGCAATAAGTTACAGCTGTATCTGTAATACTGTGAAGGCCTCATTCAAGGTCTGCTAATGGAGTAGCTTAAGCCGGCGCCAACTCATCTGAAAGGAGATGTACAGCCATATTTCAAATACAAATGTTGGAACACGGCTGCATTAAATTACAGCCAATAATGTACTGTATATGGCATCACAATATAATACCTTGAAAGGTAGTCGGCGGTGTGTAATGAATCAAAATGTGCTCTGTCACATTGGAAATGAATACTGTGATATGGTCCTACCAACCCAAATATGTGCACACAAGACTGAATATCTGTGTATATGCAGTAGTCATGAATGTATCTATATATCAAGTATTCTTCTGACATAGGCGTTAAGGCATATTATATAATTGGCTGTACTTTGTAATGATTTCAGTATCACCGTGCAGTCTTGTCTTGCACTAGAACAACTTAAGCATTAAAACTCAAGGCTACTTTGACAGTAAACTTTTTTTTTTTCCTTTCTCTTTATAAGAAGCAATGTCTGTCAGATAGGAATTAGATATCTGGCAGCTGCACCCTTCCTGCTGTTTTGCTGGAGGATTTTCAATCTGAGGGCAACATACCTTAGGCAGACAGGAATATTTGGTTTATTCATAACAGGGATCCTCAGTCAAAGGCTGTGACAGGTGCTTGTGTGCAGCTTGACCCTTTTTGACTTTTCCAAGACTTTTGCCAATGACTTCCGAAACATAACCACTGTTATACTAATGGATGGTAGTGACTGCTGCTGCCACTAGACTGGATTTAACAATGAATCTATCATTGGAGTTAAAGACTGCATATAGTGTAGTTTGTACATTCATCTCTTCCTACTATTAATATCACACTTTTAGTGTCTTAATTATTGTCAGTGTAGCTTAATATATAGAGAAAAAATAAGACAATTTAGTCTAGTTTTAGTCATACTGTGGAAATCATCTACACTCAGTTTATCTGCAACATTTGAGATTTTTAATGCAGAGGTTAACAATTTTAGACATGCTTACTTTGCTACTCTTATTGAAAACAATTAGTCCAACCCATGAGTGTAGTTCGGCACTATGAGCAGTGCCATCGATCCTCCAGGCCAGATATTAGTTGCCACCCCTGAGAAATACAACAAATTTATGTCCTTCTGTATCCAGAAGGTCTCAATTATTAGGAGCTGCATTTCTCTCTGCTTCTCCAATTACGGTTGAGAACTCTTGTACAGTTTTCTTCTGCTTATTTAATCTAATTTCTCCACTGACTGATATAATAATGAAAATAAATCCATCAACCTTTAAATATTCTTTTAGTAAAATTTCTAAAGGATGATTTTTCTATAGTTTCTCCCTCTATTCTGCACATTTTAAAATGTTCTCTGTTGACAGGCTCTCTTACTGAATTTTAAAACTGCTCTTGTTCAACCACTTCTAACAAAGCTCTCCTTATCCTCTGATCTTAATTTCTGGCCTACTTCTAAGCTCCCATTTTAGCTAAGGTTTAGAAAAGGTTGTAGCAGATCAACTGCTTGCTTTTATTCATGAAAAATAAAATTTTTGAGAAATTCCAATCTGGTTTTAGAAAAAAAAAAACATATTACTGAAACCACTCTTCTAAAAGTCATTTATAACTTATTACTGTCAACTGATGCTGGCCAGAAATCCATTCTTGTTCTGCTGCACCTATAAGCACACTATTTGATACCACTGACCATGATATTCTCTTGGATCATCTTGAAAACTGGGTTGGTATTAGTGGCACAGTTCCGCAAAGACAGATGCCTCTGTGTTAGTATACCTAATTGTAGTCAGCTACAATGGATTTTTCACTGTGGCATGCTCCAAGGGTCTGTACTAGTTCCAATCCTCTTCCTCCTCAATCCCAAACAGATATACCAGATTCCATTTTTATACAGATGATACATCTATCGTAACTGCGATCCTTAGCACAACTATCAGAACAATGCCAATCTGCTCAAGTGTCTGAACAATTTATGTAGCTAAATTATATACTATTAGTCATAGGTCGGTATAGTTTAAACAGCAACTTTTCAGTTTTGGTTCACTTTTCCATTCAGTAACTCAGCATTGCAGAATCCTGCCGCAAATAAACATGATTGATGAGCCCTTTATTGTCACAAGTCACAAGTACATTCAAAATTACATAACATAATTACAAACTTTATCATTCAATGTTTCAATCATTTTTATCATCTCTGAAACATTTCAAGGATTAGACCATTCCTTTTTGCCTGACATTCTGTCATAACCAGTCGATTGAAATACTGTAATTCCCTTCTGTCTGGCATCAGCAAAAAAAATGCCTGTACTGCCTCCAGCTCATCTAAAACTGCTGCCAGGATTTTAACCTGGTCTAGGAAACATTATCACATTTCACCAATGCTGGCTTCCCTTCACTGGCTACGAGCTGCTTTTACAATAGATTGTAAGATTTTATTGATTACTTACAAAGCTGTAAAAGGCCCTGCCCCAAGCTTTTTCATCATTTCTCTTATTGCTCTATGTTACTTTCTTCCCACTCGCTGAGATCATCACTCACGTTGCTTCTTGTTGTTCCAAGGTCCAGACTGATACACAAAGAGCCTTTACAGTCAGGGCTATCAGAATTTGGAATTAGCAGCCTGAGGAGATTGCAGCTGCTAACTTGATCTTGTCCTTTAAAACGTCCTTAAAAAACAATTTGTTTGAAATTACTTTTTTTGTGATCTAATTATATTGTGTGGCTTTTTAGAAAATTTAACATGATTTCATAATGCGCTTACATTTATCAAATTCTGTTTACTTTCTCAATTTAAAGGTGTTCTAATTTTACTGTAAAACAGTTTATAACTGTGTTACTAAAGGTACATAACAGTAAAATAAAATACAATAAATAATAAAATAATAAAAATGTAGTAAATTTGTTAAAATTACACTAAATGACTAACACGTCATGGATTTATGCAAAATTTGAAGAGTACACAAAGAAAGTCACATAGTAATCTAGTTAGTATGCTTCTTCACAGGCATATGTTTCTTCCAACCAACTGTAAGAAAGTGCACCAGAGCTCTTAAAGGTGTTTGCATGGTCCAATTAACACCAGATGCTAGCCCTTAGCTAACTTACCGAACCTCATAATGCACAGACCTCCAAGGAGTGAGCATGGTCCAGTTAGCACCAGATGCTAGCCCCTTATCTCACTGTCTTTAGCCAAAGAAATGTGCATAAATTAGTTCCACTTGCCTGCCTTGGACACCTCTATATTTTCTGTTATAAACCTGAGACTTAAAACACAGGAAAATAATTCTGTATAGAACTAATGAAGTTTTCTTAATACCTTCCACTGACACAACAACTGAATAACAAATTGTGGATGGACTGAAATACTTCAGTTTTGTCAGCAAATATGCCATTACAGTAATTAACCACTAGATCGGATAGCAATTATAGCAAGTATGCACAAAATGCAAATACAACAACCAAAATAGGACTGAGGTAGCAATCAACTATACATTTTAAAAGTGTCAGACATAACAATGGTATTGTGAATACAACATGCAAACCTGTAAAAATGGAAATGATAATTAATAATTGATTTCTTTGTCAAATCATGAATGCTCATTCACATGGAATGATTATATTGCAAGTTTTTAACACTGGATGGCATTTTTTATAATTAATTTCAGTGGGTTTAAAGTATATTTTCATTGACTTTTGTTCTATTCACCAAATATATCACGCAGTTTTGGACAAGGGCTTTAAAAGCTCTGAGTTAGAGAAAGTTCCGCTCTGAGCAAACAAACACTCTAGGGCACTGTGAATTTTTCTCTGCTGTCCAATCATAAAAGATAAAACTTGGCCTTCCCAACTGCACTGTCAACAACAGAAATGGCGGAAAGGCCAGCAATGCTCATTACTGACCACCTGGAGCTATAGTATCTGATTTAACTGACAAAAATTGCCACGACATAAGCAACAAACATCAAGCTTGGGGGAAAATTTGTTGGGCACTTCAACCTTAGGGTACATTTCTAGATTTGTGTTTCAGCTACTGCTGCGTTTTTGATTGCCTCGACATAGTTGTTGTAAATACTTAGTGTATGTCTAGCACGCCGGCATGCAAATATTTAATATCTATTTATGGGATTTGTAGCAGCAAAAAAATGCCTCACAGTGGGATCTGGGTATCTGGTGGGCGGGAATGCCTCACTTTTTCCACTAATAATCACCACTTCTAGTTTTTAAAGTACAGTATTCTTGTAGTACATCTTAGTATCTATGTTTAAAAGATAGCTATTTTACCACAGGTTAAACAAGCTATCCATCATTCAAGTCATGTAAATGCATATTTTTATTCATATACATACATGTTTAATTTAACAAGTGTTAAGGGCAGGAGGAGATTATAGTATTTCTCTGCACATTAATTTGTTCCTTCACATACACTAAATCAGATACTGTATATATGGTGGAGCAAGGGACTGAAATTAACAAGATTTTTGCCATGGTTGAGAAACAGAGGGGAGTGGTCACATTAATTGAGCAATAAGTCAGTCACCAAATTATGAAACTCTGTATTATACACCAAGAAAACCTCTCTGTCAAGTTCTTAATGAGATTATGCTATAGTAGTGAAGGTTGACAGATTCGTAGTTAAGCAATCTGTTCTGACACGCCAACAGTTCCAGTTTCTGCTCAACGAAATGACCTGTTCATATAATGGTACCCCTCTCCATTCAATGGTTAGGTGACTAGTTGCAGAGAAGTTTTTCTCACAGATATTACTGGATACTTCAACAAGCTCAATTTTAAACTGCATAGTAAAAGGTATACTGTTCATGGATGACTTTTGTTGGAAAGCTGTTTCTCAAGCAAAGATGCTACCTTTTATTACTGTCACTTTCTCCTACATCAGACACTTGTCCTCAAACCCGACAGCTTCGATGGACATGAACTGGATTTATCTCTGATAGGCTAGATAAAACAGAACATGGTAATCCAGCTGATTGAGCTAAAGAGTTCAACACTGTTGAGCTACAGAAACAGCTGGAACCCACAGCAGGCCATGATCAGCAAGCTTGCATCTTCACCTGCAAGATATCTCTACTAAGTGTGCCTGTCTCAGAAACATTGCACCAGCTTTGCTGACAGTCTTTGGATCAATATATCTCAGTGAGCAGATATTCTCGCCCATCAAGAGCGTGCTCAGCCCCTCCCACAGCCATTTGACAACTGACCGCTCTGAAGCTTGTACACAACTTAAAAGAGACTATGACCCCCCCCAGATAATGGAGCTCAGTAGAGAAAAGTAGGGCCAGGGATCACATTGACTGGTAGGCATCTGTTTATTTGTAGCATACATGGCTTTGCATAATGGAGCCCTTTGTCTAGGCCTCTTTTTTCCATCTCAGATTTGGATTTTTTCATAAGGATAGGAGAATTCTCGTATGGTGCTTATATTTATGTCTGTTACTTAATTCTCCCTTTTTAAAACATGTACTACCATTGCACACTTGTTTGAATGTGTAAAGTCATTAAAAGCAGATATGCTGATATAGGAGCATTGCATATAATTTTCTAATCACAACTATTTGCTAATTGTATTGCTGATGAGCTTAATTGGTGGAAGGTTGGTATGGTTAATGATTTCAACTCAGATGTAGATGTTTTCATGAGAATGATAGAATTCTTGACAAGTGTTAATATATAATTACAATCTCCTGATTATGAGAGAAAACTTCATTTTAACTTGTCCATTTGGCACACTGATTTACAATAACATGTTAAAACGGCTCGTCATATCAAAAAGGTATCCCCCTGGACCAGTCCAGCAGTGATCTAACAATTGCATGAAAAGTTGTGACGGATTGTTCTTGAGAGGAAGTCTCAGACAACTAGTAACGATGAGGAAAAAGATATTGAGACCACAAGCTTATCTTCAACACCTCAACAGCTGAGCCAGCTCACTTCACAAAACTCAGCACTTTGTAGCAGCGCTACAAGAGCAAAGCAAAGGAAGGCAAACGGGGGAAAAGCACACAAGGGGGCTGTTGGACTGGCAACAGATGGTGCAATGTGGCAAACCTATCCACTCACAGAAAACATTGACAATCTGCCTGGGAACACACAGGGCTGGCAGAGACTAAACTTTGAATGTTGTGGATGGGTATGAGTGAAATGCAAAATTTATGGCAACTTGCCACTCCCCAAAACACTAGAGAATGACTCCCAACAGAAGCCCAACTGAACCTTAAATGGTGTACTACATTTCCAGAATTCCACCACCAGCACTAACAAGGTACTTAATAATGTCTGACCACAACCCCCTATCTTTCTGGTATCATAACAGAAATCCTTTCCAGAACAGTGGCCTGGATCTGCTGGATGCTTGAACAAACAGAAGTACTTCCTAATCCACTCCCCACATGGTGCATGCCAGTTGTACAGCACAAATATGGAGGTGGAGATAAATGATTCCTTCCCTGTGATGCACTTTGCGAGAAAACACTATTTCATGCTTGGAGAAAGAATGGCGTTTACTATCAAATTATGCCAATTAGGTTAATGTTGTTTACTGCATAGTCTCCAGGGCTGAATGGCTTAAAAAAAAAGCCCACCACCGAAAGAACACTGACAAAGAAGCAGAGGACAGTTTCTCAACGGGATAAATACACAATACAAGCAGAAATCAAATTAAAATAATTTTCTGACAATCTTTATGACCTAAATTAAATAATGTTGATTATAAAACTCTTATTAAATACATCCCTTCTTCACAGTTTTTTTTCACAGTTGGTAAACAACATACAGTACCAGTCAAAAGTTTGGAAATGATTTCTCCTTCAAGTGGACAGGAAGGTATGTTCAAACTTTTGAAAAGTATTACTATGTCTTGGTGTAACGATTAAAGGTAGACTCAGTCATTATAGAGAAAAATTGTTAACATTTGAACTAGGAGCCCAAACAAATTAATGTTCTCCTTCCTTATTGCTCCTTAAGAGGCTTCACCTCCTCGAATTCATGGACATACACTGCCAAGGTCCCGACTAAAAGACAAATATAGGGGAAGTCAGAGTGATGCGTCAGCTGAGTCATTTCTCTTCATATTACACACATATTATGATAGAAAAGCAGAAAAAAAATAATCTCCTCTGAACTCAACAGTCCATTCACACTAGTCATCTCTCTGCTGCCTCCCCACTTCTCACTTGACCTGTGTTTAACATATCTTGTTCCATTCAAGAAATCATTCACATTTTTATTATATGATTTATTGATTTGCCTAATATATTAAAAGAAAACTATA
>JANJYQ010447267.1:0-13099 GCA_024605255.1 Rastrelliger kanagurta | reverse complement strand
TATATATATGTATGTGTGTGTGTGAGATTGTGCTATGCTCAAGTGTGACAGTGATGTGATGAGACTGATGTCCAGTGTTTGGTCCTTTGATTCTGCACTATAAGAGCATGTTTCTACCTCTAATAGAAACACAGTGCTGTAGTGGATCTAGTTGAAGTACACACATGCACATACAATATGTATACAGTGAAGAAACCGAATATGTGCACACAAATAGTTGATACTGGTACATGTCATGTTCATTATATTAACCAGCACAATATATGCAGGCAAATTCTGCTCTGTATTGCAAATGCAATACTGAAATTCTAAAACAAGGATATGATTTACTACACAAATGCACAGAAAAAGGTTTAACAATCAGAACTAATTTTCATTGTCACATAAAACTACAACTGACACTGGAATATATCTCCTTAAAGTCCCTTTATAAAGTGCAATAGCTCTCCCCATAACGAAAATGCAGTCATGATTTACTCACTTTAATAAAACAAAATCTCTATTAGATATCTCTGTTATGTGCAATTGTGGCCAAACTGAAACAAAGGTTGTGTTGCCAGTTCATTGCTTTACTGTTGTTTTCATGCTGGCTCCAAAGGAAGAAATCAACAGTGTTTGTATTTACTGATTAATTAATTTTATTTCCTGGCCCACCGTAGCGAATGAGGGCAATCTGCCTGCAGTGGAACAGATAAGCTCATAGACAGACTGGGAGCTTTGATCAATCAATGTAGATACGGTAAATAAGTTCAAAAACACATATACAGCTAGATATGTGTGTGATCTGTGCATGATCTGTTATCACAAGCCTTCATGTAATGTACAGAACTTGCCATCATACTCCCATCTCATTGTCCGTGCCGCTAAATGGACAATTTGTTCTCAGATGCCATGGATCAAAGAGCTGCAGTACATGACAACAGGTCATGGAAAAGGGCACATACTGTAGACTAAGTGTTCAAATGCCTGCGGGTTCCCAGGCAGCTATACATATACATGCACATGTAGTTTCAAAGCACTGCATTATAACAATCAATAATGAATCAGAAAGATGAATATGTCTAAAAAAAGAAACACAAATCAACTAAGTCATTGAACACTAATGAGTCCTTTGATGGTTTATAAATGATACAACAGTGCAAGAAAAACCTCAATTAAACTCAAATTTGTGCTAGAAGAATGGAGCAATATATTATTTAGTCTTAAAATGTATTATTAATGCAGGTTAATGAATAGAATTGCCACGGCACATTTTGTGAAATGTTAAAATGTAGAGTTTTTTGCAAGAGTGTGTAATTTGGCAGTGGTAAGGCTGACCACTGATGTAAACAGTATATTAATACAAATAAATAGAGCAGTACTGATTTAAATTGATTTTTTTTCCTTTTAGAAAAAGGTCTGGGAATAATTTTACAATAACTCAAGAAATGGAGCGTAAACACAGTACATGTCGTCCAGCTTGATTGATCAGATGAAGTGAATATGAGGTCATCATATACACTCGCATAATGCATACCCTCATAATACTGTGTGAGGCACTATGAAAATAAGCATTGACTCGGTTGATTGAATGAAGATTACCGCTGTTTACAGAGGCATTGTTTTGACATGATTTGCTGCATTAGAGAAAATTAATTGTATTTAAGTTTCCCCAAAGCTATAATCCAAATAGCAATGTTACCAACTAGTTTTTTGGAAAACAAAGCAACAAAACTGCCTTCACTGAGTACATCTTCTTACAGGCTCATAGATCAACTACAACTTCCATTTGGCAAAGTTTAATGTTCCATCAGCAAGTCACATTTTACAAAAGAGTGGATACAGGTAGCCAGTTAAAAGCAAAGAGAGCATTTAAATAAAGAAAGAGTCCCATTCCAGGCAAAGTGCTCATATCATCAACGTTTAACCCTTTAGGGCCATTAAAAAGTTATACCTAATAGAGGTAGTGAAGTCTCTGCTGGAGAAGAATAGTAATCAAGCAGCTTCTCTAAACTTCTTCCACTCTTAAACATACACAGTCAGACAAAGAATGATCCCATTTAATTTTGGTGTTGAATTTTAAGCAAAAAGTCAACAGTAATAAAGTTAAAGCAGTTTGTGTAGAGGCAGTAAGATTCTGTCTGAGTCACAAGTTGTGATTCCTCCAATTTGCAAAGCTGCTATAACATTGTAATCCCTAGGGTGGTGTCCAAAAGACTGCCAAACTAGTTAAGTTTGATCCAATTCAGCTTCTTCAAAATAGATTTCATCCCCTGCCATACACATTACTTTTACTGTGATTGTGTTAAAACTCCTCAGGGTTCAGATAAGTTCAGGTAGTTTCATAGTTTATATCCGCTTTAAAAAATAAATCAAGTGAAAATCAAGTGGCACTTTATTGTACAGACAAAACAAGCAAAAGGACATATAATATGTAACACCACAAACCACCTAACAGTGAATGAGAAGAAAGGTGCAATCACATTTCAAGAATACACCAAAATAACATCAATTCTGTTGTTCATATTGTTACAGACTCACCTGCTGAGTGGGATAACAATTCTTCACATTTGAGAGTTCATCATTAACATTTAAACTTGAGCTAAAACTGTTATCAAGCTGGTGCAAGAAAAATGGAACTCCACTTAAAGTAATTGCAGCTTCCTTTTTAATGGCATACTAGTGTTAGTCTCATTTTACCTTTTTTAAAACTGATTGAGTGAAAAGCTCTGTATTTTACTGCAGTTATTCTTTTCCTCCCAAGATGAAGATGAAACCCAGTTAACTAGAATGTTAAATGTTACAACTACAATTTTTGATGAACATTTGCTGTCTTATGTATGGTACATCAACATATACTATACTGACATGTAGGCAGGTAACAAGTAACACTCTTAATATTCACTCTTCCTTTCACCTCTCAGACAGAGGAAAGGAGGGACAAAATCTTCATCACTTTCAATTTTTTTGCAGTATTCTAGTGAAATGAATTCATCGGGTGATAATGTAAAATTCAGAATTAGCAGAGAAGATCAAGAAATACATCAAAGTTCACAAATATTTCGAGAGGAATCCAAGAAACTAACTTGTTCACTTGATAGAGGAACCAGGAGAAAAGCAGCACATCTGTCAAATGTGGCAGATGTGCACTTGTATAGTAAATGGTCCTCTATCAGAGAAAGGATTGTTACCACACATTTACAGAGATAAAGTGAACTTCAGGTATACTTTTGCAAAAGCAATTTTTTTTTTTACTGTGCATTTCATGTAGCAAAAATTAAACCCACCCAGAAGCAGAGTTGAATTAATGAGAGTAAAACAGTAAAGTTAGTTTCCTCATTATTTTTCACTAACATTCAACAGTGACAAATCCCATGCTATTAAGGCAAGCTTATGTTTAAAATATTTCCAGCTCACCTGAAATCCTTGGGGGAGCTGTTATAGTGTCTATAGGAACATAGGATCTCTGTTTCCTCATCAAAGCTTTCTTTGCTACATTTTGGCACAGTTAGACGTCTGCTCCCACTGGATGTGGTAGGTCTGCCTGGCACAGACATGAACAGATTTTCAGACATGCAGCCTGGTCCAACTCCATGCAGTACTTTAAAATCCAAGAGAAAAAGTATCCTCTACCCTTATTAAAAGTATATTTTTAGTCTGAAGTCTATTAAATACTTGGGATGTTTGAACAGCTGTATTGTTTTAGCCCCACTTTGATCCAATGTCCACTGTTAGGTAGCAATATAAGACAGTACATAGGTGGGCAAACTACCTATTACTTTATATTGGTTAGTGTTGGCACAATTAAATTGCTATACACTGTGTTTCCCTGCCTTCTGTCCATTGCATGCTAGAGTTGGCTCCATACCCTACTGTGACACTGAACATGAAGTAAGTGAGCAAAGATGATAAAAGAATAGTTGATGTTTTTTTCCCTCCTTTCTAGTTTCGGTCAAATAACAAGTAGTTGCTTTATACAGCACTACATTATAACTGCATTAAAACTAGGCAAGCTGTCAACATCGAAAGACACCAAATTGAGTTTTAAACCACACTTCAGAGTGGAAATATCCAGATTCTAAAACTGTGGAAAATGCATTTTCTCACAGGTTGGGCTTGTGACTTCTTTTTTTGGGAAGATAGTGGAAGAACGGTCATGCCTGATTGGTGTGGGGGCTTTGAAAAAGTCTGTTAGAGATAACCAGCAATAGTCACACATATCCTCAAATTTTGCATTTAAATTTTTAATACCAAGGACTCAAGTTTGTTTTCATTGTCTTTGAGTACCCTGAAAAGCACTGTATAAATTATGATTATGATGATTATGATTATATTAACACACATGCACAGCTCAGGTGAGTCTGTAAGATGCCTTGAGAAAAATCCAGACTAGAAAAAACTAAATACTATGATTGAAACTGAAATTAGCATAGTCCTTACTTTTTGCAGAAGGAAACCTAAACTCTAATGATAGGCATTTTATTTTTCCATTTTTCAAACAAGAATAAAACCTTTCAATTTTGGTATATTTATACCGATGCAGATAGCCAACCAAACATTCACTGGAGAACACAGGTGTGGATGGCTAGTGACTAGTCTAAAGCCTCAAATTTAATAAACCCATTATTATGCTGACAATGGCAGAGGATATCTCTTTATTAACTGAATTTATGATTCTGAGCCTATGAAACACTGATATCCCTGTCCATGCATAATGATTGGCCTATCTGTGCAGTGAGACAATAAAAGAAGGCCTCAGTGTCACCAACATAATGAGAAAAAACATTTAAGCAGCAAAATCAAAAATTTCCTGTAATTGTAAACATGACAGGAAAGAAAGAAAACTTATTATTCATATATTATTATTGTAATAATCTTTATGAAAGCTTGCATAATCATTATAAAGAATTGAGGTTGTATTCCAAATGAGTTCACTAGATATAACTGGAATATGTCTGTAGCATCTCACAGATTTGATGCGTGGAAAAACACAAAACATCCATTACATTATATTCTGACCAATGCTGTAACCGTGCTGAGAGATTTAATAATTAAGTCAATGATACTGTGCCTCCTGCATAATGTGTATAGCGTGCCCTTGAATTGGAAACACACATATTGATTTTGCGTCTGTATGATAGCTATTTAATAAACTCAGAGGGTTAAATTTTACCTTCAAACAGAACATGAGTAGGTATGTTTCTGCAAAACCTTTGACATAGACAAAAGCTGCTCGGGCCTTGGAATAGTGTTAATTTTAGCACATAGATAAATAAAATATATCTTTTTGGTAAGTATAATTCTGACAAACTACCTAAGTCAAAACAAATAACTATGATATGTGTATTAATATCCTAGAAAAAAATATGTTTGAATGATTTTTGTTCTCTTTTCAACTTGGTACTTTTTTTTAAAGTAGCTTTAATTTCTGATTTTGGATGTCACTGATCTCTTTAATAAACATTAATTATCTCTCTGTCTCAACCTCCAGTACTTATTTTCTCTCGCTCTCTCACTCAGATGATCCCCTACTCAGTTGCACACACGCACACCAATCCTTTGGTGACCTTATCAATTAATACCAAACCCTCCCCTAAAACTGAAATAGTAGCTGTCTTTGTAAAAGAAACAAACAACATATTCCCTCCACAACTCACCAGCTGCCTTTAAAACTAGTTTGAACACAGTATAACAAGAGTATCAACATAACACCTGTCACCATTTATAAATGTACAATGTGAAATGGGAGGCAGTTTGGGAGAAAACTCTCGGCATACTGCCCTGAATTCCAATCATTTCTGCTTTAGGAGCTTAAGGGACAGATGCAGCATAACGTCTTTAATTGCAACCTTCTGCTCATTAATTTACTAGATATGTTTTCTAATGTAAATGAGAGTTAGGGTTGTAGGAGGAGGGGTTATGTGGCAACAAAACACACTTCTGGGAATAATATGTTGGGCAGGTTGTTTATTGGATGTGAAAACACTGCACAGTTTACCTCAAACCCAGCCACTATGGGAGTTACCGTACCTGGCACCTGTGCTTTCACTGTTCTTTTTTTTTGTTGCATATTACACTCACTATTAAATATTCTTTTGAGTTACTGAACTAGCTTTCCTCACACAAGCTGATCCATCATTCATATTAGCTGTGAAGTGTGCAGGAACAAATGAATCAATGTCTTTACCTCATCTTGCCTATGATCGCTTAAGTTGGCTTAGAAAACCAATCATTGAAGTTTGCATAAAAATTACATCGGCATTCATAGTGTATAGGCTGTTGTAACTTTACAAGTAAACCTACTAGGTTATAATCTTTGACATCAGCTGTGCAGCACTTGTTGGATGTCTTTTTTTTCCCTCTCTCTCGTGTTGATTCAACTCCTCATGTTCATATTCATAGAGAAAAACAGCAGGAAACAAGCGGAAAAACATAAATCACCACCCACGCTGCAACAAGTAAGCTATATTATGTCACTATAATCAGTTTAACAAGCCTGACTTGAGGTTGTAGTTCTTCCACTGCCATCACGGCATTCAGCCTTTAGAAGATTCGGTGATGTACAGTAAAACATCCATGAGTGGGTGTGGGGGAAGGAAACTGGCCGAGACAAGATGTTGTTGGACTTACCTAGTGGGAAGTATTATCAAGTACAGGACTGCACAAAATTTTGTTGTACTATTTTTCTCTGCATAAGTGTCAAGTGTTGTGATCTTGAGTGTGCATGAATTTTTTACAGAAATATCAGGGTCAACAATCTGTTACATATACAACCATCTCAAACAGGTTTACTTTAGCTGGTAACAGATTCTTTTCACTGCCGGCACTTTGGTTTGTAATGGCATGAAAAGCTCAGGTTTAATTAAAAATATAAATGGTGGCTCTGTTCTATGTAAGTGGTCCATTTCAGGGACTGTTGTATTTAGCAGGCTGGCTCACTGGCATAGCATGTAAATGAAGTGGAGCCATTAGTAACATTATTAGTTACATGTGTCAAAATGTGTACTATTTATAGAGAAAAAAGGGCCTGTAAGCTTATTGCTATAAATTGCCTGCTTGTTCATTATTTTTAAATAACCAAAATACGATCCTCCCAGTCAACAATAAAATGAATGAAAATATGACACACAAGGTAATTTAGTTTAATATAAAAACTGGAAGACTATCCATGTTTTAAAAATACTTCTGTCTATAGCACCTAAAGCTTACCAATTAACACCTCATTTGTTTAATCCATACTCGAACAGATCCTCAATTACATTTGACCTTTGGACAAAGCCAGACAAGCTGTTTCCCCCTAAATGTATCACATTTATAAACTAAACTGAGCTCATCTCTCAAGCTCCAAGTACAAGAGTTAAAGAGATCCTCTCATTAAACTGATCTTGAATTACCATATGAGTGTGGAAAAAAGTGCTTGTTTGCCATCCTTTAATATTATTTTAAAAAAAAGCTTATTTAATTCAAAATATGAGCCGTAATCAGTTATTTTAATTCCACGCATGTGATGAATTTTTTTTACTTAATACGGTAGATTTTCTCTCCACTTGAACTTGAACCACTTTTACAGATAGAAAAAGGGAGAAAATGTGCAAATTCCTCTCTCCTGTGGCACAGAGACTTGGAGGTGACATATTTGCTGAGGGAGCTGTGTTAAAATCAACAGATGTAGATGGGTCTTCACATGTATAGTGCAGTGTTTCCTCTTGCCTCACACCTCAAAGCACACCTCCAAACAAAGGCTTTCTTTTAAAGGATTTTCCCCCACAACTGCCTTGAAATCGTTGAAGGCAATGTGGTGCTATTTCTAAAATTTGACAGACAAAATACACAATTCTCCTTAGGCTTTTGTGAACAATGGCTATTTAAAAAAAGTTTAAAAGTAGTATGAGAAAATGGTGATGGTAGGTAGGGATGGAAGCAGATGAGAAAGATAAGCTATAACCAATTGAGCCATGGGGAGTCCAGTAACAACAAATGAATTAGAGATGACGGGTGGATATTATGAATCTGTCTGCATGAGTGTCATTGTGTGGTATATTAATAATTTTTAGGAGGAGAGTGTTACATTGCGTGCACATTTCATGAAATGGGAAGTGATAGCAAATTTAATTTCTCTAACTGCTTTCCCGGAACATGGCAAATTCACCCTCTGTGCATCATGTGTGCATGCCGTTAGGATCATGTATTTGTATGACTACGGGAGTGTGTGACCATGCCCATGTGCATGTGTGTCTTTTTGCGTGAGAGCTCATCTCTTTAATGGGACCCATCCTTTGTCTACCACTGACAAGCGTGACCACTGTCCCAATCCCCCTCAATGTAGTTTCATGCATGGTTGAAACTAATCATTATGCATGTGGACACAGTGACAGTTTTACAGGGAAAGATGGAGGATATTGCAGTAGCATGGAAAAAAGAGCCTGTCGCTACTTTCCATGTAAATAACTAATGTGAAAAATAGCTTTGAAGATAGGCATAAAACGTGCAGAAATTAAGTTTACTGAGAAACTTTAACTTGTGTAATTTACGACTCATAGTATGGAAAATTATGTGATGGTATTTTATTCTGAAAATGTATGAATTGAAGAAAATTTGATAAGATATAACTTTGTTCAGCCACATTCTACACACTATTCAATTTTGTTGCTCCCCAAAGAAAATATAATTAAATATCGTATAGTGGCATTAAATAAACAAATGTTATTTTTAATTTGGGGGTATTAAATACAACTTTTGCAGATTTTCAGAGGTATATTATTTTCCAATATGATGTCTACTGCTATTATTACTGATTAGAGTTTTTAATAGATGCCCTGTGTCTTTACAACTGTTGAAGCATTTACTTCCACTGTCCACTGATGTGTTCTGACATTAATGGGAAATTTTGGCTGTGATATGTTTTTGCTTGCTTCTCTCTATATGCCTGTCAGTGTCACTACTATTATTTGAGTTGAGAACCACAATCCAAAGCAATTTCCCAGTGGATGTTATGAATATCCGGACATTTTAGAATCTCAGGCCGGTGCTGATGGTATTGCTGCCTGGCTAAGGGCCAGCTGACAGAAAAGCTGGCAGAAAGGCTAGCTGGACAATAAAGAAAGCTGGTAGGAGCCAATGGGTAAATTCAAGTGGTAATGTTCATCAGCTGTGTCACATCGCTGCAGGGTTTTTGATAGCAACTGGCCAAACAATTGCTAAATAATTACAGAAGGAAGTTTATGGATGGGTATATTTCAAAACTGACATGGGAATGCAATTCTGTTTATACTATACTAAATGTGTGCATACATGAACATATTCACATTTGTTCTAATCCTTGCCAAAATCAGCAAATGCTAAAATTTATGTCACATAGACCACCATGACAACACAGAAGCAGAGTATAATTTGGGAATTACTATGTAATTTCTCTGCCATTGGCTGACAGCAATGATAGGGTAGCAGAAACTCACAATTGAAACTAGTATTCTGTGGTGCTTTTTGGATTTTTTCTTAATTTAAACAATTTTCTCTATTTTCTCACAGTTCAGAACAGCCAGTATTCAATGTCCAACAGTCCTTGGTATGCTACTTGAGAACCTGGGGTGCCCTATCGACAGACATATATAGTTCCACCTCCATGGCAGATTCAACATGCACTTTCACCTGTAAGTAATGATTAATTATCATCAGGGTCTTAATCAAAAGCTCAAGGTTATGGATTAACTGCAGGTCCCTGGTGATAATCTGGATTTGATATACCATCCCAAAACCCCATTCATGTCCATTTCACTATATGCATGGCACACTGGACTTTGTGCAGTACAGATTTCTTCAATATGAATGTACTACATACTGATGAACTGACATGAGGCATGACAGGTATGTAGTCAGGAAAAGAAAAAATCAAGTTTTTAATGTACTCACATCTCATGTGTAATTCTTACTGGTATATACAGACATGTCCATATCACAGTTTTCAAAGTGGTATGTACAGATTACTCAACCCCTTAAACTAACTTCCACATATATTTTATGTTTGCATCAAATACTGTATGTAATACTTCTCATGTGCCCTGATCGTTTCATATGAGAAAGTTAAGTGGCAGCCAGAGAAATGCCATGGGACCAATATGATTGCAGTTTATGACAGGGGGGAAATGATTGATGTGGCTTAGCCTGTTGGGAAGATTGTGTTTGACATAATCAGATAATTACTATAATATGGATGACTGCATATAAATGAAAACATTAATGGGATATTATTTTCCCTAGAATCAAAACATAATAATGAATGCATTTAAACAAAGGCACTGCTGATTTACCAAAAGCATCGCACTCTGAATTAATTGTTTCCTCTTGAAGTCTCACAAGCTGAAAGGCTAAATGAAAATGTATATATGAATTTTAGCTAAAAAACAAATTGGTGTTTAATAACATTATAAGGCTGTAAGAGTGTCTGTTAATGATGTGCTCCTATCTCTGAGTGATTGCTCATTTCCATTTCTAGTGTCTTCATTAGGCTTGATGGAACATGTAAAATTCGGGAACATATAGCATACACAAACACACACAACTGTAGACAATAAGTTGGCATAATGCTGTAAGCACTTAGAGCACAATGTTATCTTGATCAGCTAATTAAACACCCGGTGTCAGAGCATACTCAGTACTAATGATAATGAATTCTGCTCTTAGTTTGTGTAAGATTTAATGAGAATCATGTGTCAACACCTTAAGGCACATTTGACCCCACTGTTATTTCCCACCATCAAAAGGTCAGAGCATGGTAGAGAAGAGATGATACTGACACCCTCGTTTGAGATTTATTTCTGCTACATCTTTGACCCATTTAATGGTATTCAGCTGTGTATGAGCTCCAAACTTTGATTATGGGTGTTTTTTTTACAATGAATTACATCACCACTCTTTGTATTTGACATAACCGCACATTGCCAGGGTCAAGAAGATAGAGAGAGAGAGAGGAGGAGATAGAGTGCATCATTCACTGTTGCAGTATTTCACCTTTTTTATATAATATATTCTGTATGTGTGGACTTTAAAGTATATTGTGCAAAAAAAAAAACAACAACAAAAAGAAAAAACCAAGGACACATTAACTGTTCTCTACTTGGACAATTTTCTAGTAAGCAGTGGTTGTCTTTAGAGTATCAGCTTTGTGGCTAGAAAGCTGCTTTCTCAAACCTATGCAATAAAAGTGAGCATTTTCTTTTTAAAGACTACCAGTGCAGTGCCTTTGAATAAAGTAGAGCCACAGCAGATCTTATTGTTCAATGGACAACGTGAAGATAGCAGTTTCCCTTGACAGGAATTTGATTGATTTTTACAAACCTAGACTTTTGTAAAACATTTTGCTCTCCTTATTTATATTATATTCAAGCTAGAATTTCCAAGGTTCAAATTATGAGCAGTACATTGTCAGTTGTAATGTAACCTGAAATAAATCCATTTTTAACTCATGTTAGAAATGTTTTCATTATGATATCAAACTCCAGTTGGCCTTGTTGAGGAAAAATGGTATTTATTTGATCATCCTTCATACATAGGGCTACAGACCCTTTATTCTTGCTTTGGTCTTTTCAGCGTGTAATCTGATATTTTCTATCTCTTTTTCTGAATTTGTGTCTTTTCTATTTTACTTTTGAGACTTGGAATCATTTCATACATTTATCTATATGCGCATGTACTCTAAAATTACTCTTTACTCAGGTAAGCAATATTATAGCTTAATGTTATTTGAACCACCAATAGACAATGAATGTTATCCCCGTTTTTGTGTACGTTCATTTGAGGTTAAATTTTTTTTTCCATAAATTTTCGCCAGTGGGATGATTTTGGAATGATCAACTTTCTTTTTCAAGAGTTAAGTTGCACTCTCAGAAGCTAGGGATACGCTTGTTTAGCTTATTATGACCCATTTCACATTAAAGACTAAAAAGTACATATGCTAATGGATTCTAAATAAAATCAAAGTTCATACAAAATACTTGGTGCTGCTATCTTCGTGATGGCAAACAGACATCTAACACACTTGCAAGCGGTACACATGCTAAGTGTAGCCAGTCACAGTGGCACTCTGAGCCTCTTTCTGTTTTCTCTGTACTGTGCTGTTTAATACTGTCTGGCATTTCGTTCTCAATATTGTACATCGTTTCATACAATAGAGAGTTATTGAAGATGGGGAACAAGCTCTTCAAGCTAGATACTTTTCTAAGTGTCATTGAGCTGGTTGCTCAATAATAGGACAGTAAATTCACACAGTTTACATTGAGTTCTCTCTCATAACTATGTGAATCATGTTTCTTTGTGGAGGAATGTGCGCTCAGTAAAAATGGAGGATACAACACAGATAATAAGCAATGATCGCTCTGTTTTGGATAAATACAAGCTGCAAGCAAAATTACCACGTGACTGGTGTGAATAGACGAGCTACCACTTCTGATAGTGAACTACTAGTGTTTGCTACCATACTAGCCAATAAATTATCTTAGAGATCACACTGACAGATTGTACTGATGTTTATTTGATGAGTTTTTTTAAATTAAAAAATGTTACATTAGACCTATTATAGAATGAAAATATTGTTAAAAATTATGTATCTCTATTGGCATTGAGCTGTACCTTCTTTAAAAGCTAATTATAAGACAAATAGAACCATACATTTTCATGAATTAGAACATAATACTCAAGGCCAAGGGTGTCATGTGAATGTGTTGAAGGGAGGTTCGCTGCCATAAGTATTAAGTTTGTTTTGCCTCATTAGGGGCTGGGCAACCTAAACTGTCTGGACCCTATTGTTTCCTGTTATTATTCTTCTTTCTTTCTTCTTCCGAGGAAGTCCTTCTTTCCATACACAAATGATGACCAAATTTTGCACATAGGTTCAGTTTCATGCCTTATTGCCTCAGCTGAAAAATCAGGCCAATACTCCTGATGGTGTTGCTACAGCAAGCACCTAAAGTTCAAAACTTTGGAGGCATTCTAATATTCTACTATGAAAGTCCTATGTTCAGGCATCATGCTTGGTGGACTGTAAGTTCAAGCACATTAGAATGCTTCCTTCTTTTCATCTTCCTACACTTTGCTTGTTGCCTAACTTTGCCTGAAATTGCCCAGC